>JAJOZX010000416.1:1020000-1095000 GCA_023014485.1 Bathynomus jamesi | reverse complement strand
TCATTAACTTCAACGTTAACACTCTCTCTCTCTCTCTCTCTCTCTCTCTCTGGGTGCAACTGATTGGGTTCATTGACGACAGATCGATAACTGCTCCCTTCTATGGCGTACACAAAAACCAACTGCACTCCCTCATCTTTCGTTAATTTTTGTACCATTTTTCGCCTGAAAAGGGCAACAAAACAAAAAAAATTAATAAATATGATACACTACTAACTATGGGTCCTAACCTTTCGCTCTACCCTGTAGAGGTTTAACAAAGTTTCAGTTCACTGACCAAATAATCGCAGGACAAAACAAAATCCTTCAAATGAATTTAAAATAATTTTATAATAGGATAGAAGCAGTGTTCTATTATAAGCTTAATAAAGATATTAATTATATGCAAAGCTTCTTTATACTCATAACGGCTTCTAAAATCTTAAAATCTAGCTTCCAGTAATACTGTAAAGAATTTATACAATGTAGGTAATGTAAATTTATTTAATGCTTATTAATATTTGTATATATATATATATATATATAGAGAGAGAGAGAGAGAGAGAGAGAGAGAGAGAGAGAGAGAGAGAGAGAGAATACAGTGTGTGTGTGTGTGCGTGCTTTTGGTTATCTTAAGAAACCGCGACACCTTTTAGGATAAACATTTAGCTCATCGTGTCACAAACGTGCGTGTACCGACATTAGCGGTATCGCATCAGACTTATTTTTTAATGAAAACCATTAAATATAATACAGTAACGGATACAATCGAGATTAGATTAAGTCAATTAAGTTGAATGTCCCCTTCGAACAACTGAAATTATGAAAATGTCGCGGATGTGTAAAGTAGCCAAAAGAGAGAGAGAGAGAGAGAGAGAGAGAGAGAGAGAGAGAGAGAGAATATATTTTTAACTTGTATTGTTTTAGTACAAGATGCAAAATGTTTGGTCACTTTATCATCAAATTTCAGATGTTAAAATCAATTGGAGGCGATTTTTGATGGGAAAGAAAGAACGGAGAAGCACCTTTTCACGCCTAATTAATCGCAAGAGGTCCTTAAAACATAGGAAAGAAAGAGAAGAACTTTAATACAGCATTTTACTCCACTCAAAAAGTCGTAATTTTTTTAGTAAGGAGCCAGGAAAAAGTTCGAAGGGGACAGGCACCCATTTAGATGTAGGGGTGGGAGTTTGTAAAACGGGGTGTGGGGTGTGGAGAGGGAAGGGTAGGAAGACAATGAGGGGAAAAAAAATTTAATTAAAGAAATTCTTTCAAAATTTTGGTACATTAAAATGGAAAGTTTTATTGAAACGAAGTTCTGAATTTGCTTCTCGAGTTGTACTCATTTTTTTTCTCCTCTATTTCCCCCATCATTTCTGTGTTCTCTGTCCTGTTCCTATTCGCTTAAAGTTTAAATAACAGCGTGTTCGTTTCCCTTTTCTGCTGTATTCTTCTCGGGAATTGGAAAGCGAGTCCAATTCACGCACCTCACGTTTGTATTTTTAAAAACTCATAGCGTTTATTCCTACTTTTATGAACACTGTTTCCGCTCGCACCCCGTCTTGTATAAATATCCGGAGAGAGAATATTAATGTATCTAATTCTTCGTCTCCATGTATCTAATTCTCCGACGAATTCCTAATGCAAACAGAGAGATGTAATTCTTAATTGCTGTTTTCGTACAGCGGTTGCGAGCGTGTTTTTACATTTCTTCAGATGTCAGACGGCGATCATTGCAATATTGGAACGTTAATGAATTTTCACGAATATTGATTTCAGACATCTATTTCTCATACAGAATGAAGAAATACACACACACACACACACACACACACACACACACACACACATTTATATATACGTGGAAACACAAGTCGAAAGTTGTGAGAATTAAAGCAATCGTTAAGTGCTCTTCTCTCGTATCCAAGCAGGGCAGGACATGCTGATTCATGTTGCGCACGAAACACGCATTGCAGTTCAATCGGTTGTATGTTAAGTACTGATGACACGTCAAATATTTTTAATTCGTAAGTAGAGGGCGTGCATTGTTCGTATATATGATGCTTTTAAGCCTGGACCAAAGATAAAACTGTGGAGCGATGTACACACGTTTCATATACGTATAAATTAGGGATAATTCACTATACACACTTTCTTTTTGAACCCCACCTTATGTATATTTGCCTCAGGGAAGAAACACAAACTTATGCTGCATCTCGCTTCTCACCAACCATGCACCCGGACCCTTAAAACGAGAGTGAACTAATGGCACAAGCAATGAAATACTTATGATTTAACCGCTCATTCGATCATAATAACTCAGAGCAATTTTGCACATATATTATATATATATATATATATATATATATGTGGTGGACCGGATGTCAGTTTTTCAACATATGCGGATGCGGATTTTTAATTTCAATATCCGCGGATGCGGATATTTAGTTAATCTATCAATATAATATAGAATTATGAATATTGACATAATGGCATATATGGCAGGCAATGCATAAGAATTAAAATTAATATTAATGTTTTCGTTATGATAAAAATAATAACTTTCTCAAGAGTTTCAGCCACAGAAATTCAATGAAACAAGTTTCATTCAATTTTCTGAGTTACCAGCTTTTTATATTTTGAGCTTTATATATTTGTTTGTTCATTAATAATTAATTAATACTTTACATGAAATGTGCATGACTGGGCCTTATAAGCTATTTTATAAGCTAATTTAATTGTAAACTAGTACAGTTCCCGCCGCTTCGCTGACGGTTAGACAGGCTAAACTACAAAAAAAGAACCCAGCCGTGAAAATTTTGAGCTTCACATTGTATCAACATTTCTGAATCTGGTATCTCCCAAAACCTCCTCACCCCCATTCATGCAACTTGGGGGCTAACCCCCCTCCCCCATTACCCCCACCACTCCCCATTACCCCACCCATTCCCCATTACCCCCACCCCCACCCTTCCCCCATTGCTAAACTACAGAAAAGAACACAGTTATGAAAATCTTGAGCTTCACATTGCCGCCAATAATACAATTTCTGAATTTTTTTTACAATTTCTGAATTTTTTTCTCACAATTTTTTCTTACAATTTCTGAAAGTGTGACGGACAGACGGACAGACAGACGACGGACAGACGGACAGACGGGACAGCTCTCTTATATTATAGATTGCATAATTTATTAGAGGTAATATCCGCATAACATCCGCAGTCAGAAGTGCGGATGCGGATGTTAAAAATGATGCGGATATCCGGTCCACCACTATATATATATAAACTTGTTAATTAATTATTGCACCGTATTTAATCGCTAATACGGCGTTACTTATATCGAAAGATTTTTCTATATTTTAATTAAAATGTACACGAAGAGGATTCCCCTCACCCCCCTCTTTATTTTTAACATCCTTCAGTGAAATTATTAATTTCTTATCGTCTTATTTTACAGTATGATAAATCTATTAAAATAAATAATTTCCATTTTTTTAAATTAAAATAATTTAATGAATAATTTATTCCATTTATTTAATTAATTTTTAATTAATTTATCAGGAAATTAAATTGAATTTCCGAGTTTATTGATTGCCTCTTTTTATGGGCAATAAACAAAAATTTATAAAGCTACTTCGAATCTTCTTCGGGACATAATTTATCCGCTGCTATACATAAAGTAAACCCCCAATTTTTTATATCGATTTCACGTTATTTATGTGGGAATTTTTATTATTTAGTATCACCCTGTAGTTTAATCTTTACCTCTTTCCACTATTTATCGTTTATTGTTTATTATTATTTATTTACTGACTTTTATTATTATTATTATTTATATATAGTTATGGCCAAAAGAGTTGGAACACCTTAGATGTTATTTATCATCTTTTTTTTTTTTTAGGTTTGACTCACTGACGTCAGAGGGGTTTAAATGACATTAAATTTGTATATATGTACAGTATAACGTTTCCTTTATTTCTCACATATAATAGACTTTAAAAGTAAACAGCAGGAAAACTAATTAGACACACGCAACATTGGCCAAAATTTTTGCATCACCCTATTTTAACGTTTTTTTGTAAGACTGTAAAGCGCGTGGTATGTGTTTAAGTATCCAGTTGGTAGTGTATAACTCCGCCAAAAAATATAACACAAAAAATTAAAAAAAAATTACAAATTAACAAAAAAATAGGAAAATATAAAAATTTAAAAAAGAAGAATTATTTTGTTACATAATAGCAAATATAGCTGCATATAAACTAACCTAGCTTTAACGCATAAAGAAAAGTTGGGCTGATAAAATCAAATGAAATCTACGTAATGCTTTTGAGATGCTGTTGATGTAGTGAATTTCATACCACTTTGTAGTTCAAATATTCAAAGTATATGACATATAAATATAACAAATGATAGTTAAACCAAATCTTTCTGAGGAAGTTCACACACACACACACACACATCTTGCCAAGTGTTACTAAACTCTTCATTATCAGTACTCAAAATATATATCAATGATGTTACAGGTAATTTCTGTTAATACCTCTCTGATTCTCCACCACACCCCACTAAAAATAATAAAGTATTTTAACACTTTTGGCCATATCTACATATACATAACCATTATCATCCATACATTACTAGTTTAATAATTAATATCTGTTATTTATACATTATACAGTTTGTTTATTCGCAATTCTAAATTATGGATTATTATGCCTATTTTGTTGTTTACTACCCATTTTGGAATGAATCGAACTCCGACATTGTCTGCCAGAAAGCGCTATTTCGACCCAACTTTGCTAAACTACTTCGACTTTAGAAATTGGCTTTGTTTCATTTCTTCATAACTTGAATAAGTCATAAATTGCCAAGAAATAAAAGAAGGAAAAAGTAAAGAATAAATAAATAGAAATGAAATAGAAATAAATAATTTGAATTAATAATTAAATAAATAATAATTTACGTAATAAATTTACATAATAAATACATTATATATATATATATATATATATATATATATATATATATATATATATATATATATATATATATATATATATTGTTTCAGACCAACAAAGACCCTAGGATCCATTCATGGATGGTCTACCTAACCGTGTTTGTAACTGTGTATTGTGCATGTCCTCCGTGGTGGCGGAGGAGACCTACAATTTTACGTGGGTTCCAAACCACAAAAGCCTTAGTTTTATTATCTTAAACTATACCCAATCTATCAACATATGCGTCTAATCGATTTTTAAACATGTTTATAGACGTGCTACTAATTACTTCATCGGCAAACTACTCCGCTATGCGTAAAAAAGTTTTTAGCAACTGCTGTCTCGAACCTTAACTCGTCAGCTTACACCCGTTATTTCTAGTTCTACTATATTGTGCTATTTCGAAAAAACTATCTCTATTTACGTCATTGAACCTATTCATAATTTTAAAAACCTGGATTAGATCCCCCTTTAGCTTCCTAGTCTCGAGTGTAGTCAATTTTAACTCCTTAAGCCTATCCTCGTACGACTTTGAAGTAAGCGAAAGCGACGGAATCGTCTTAGTTGTTCGTCTTTGAACTCTTTCGATTTTGTCTATATCTTTGCGCAGATGCGGATTCCAAAATTGGATCGCGTACTCCAAATGGGGTCTAACTACAGTAATGATTTATAAAGAGGAACAATAATATTGCGCAATTTGTACTCAAAATTCTTCACTATAAACCCAGCACTTTGTTCGCTTTTTTGACCGCTGCTGTACTTTGTTTCGCCACTTTTAAATCACCAGTGACTATAACTCCTAAATCTTTTTCCTGTTCTACGCTTGCCAACTCCTTCCCTGACATACTATATGCAAAATTACCGTTACATGAACCTATATGTAAAATTTTGCACTTATTGACGTTAAATCTCATTTTCCATGTGACTGACTAATCTACGATTTTATTCAGATCTTCCTGGATTTTACCTCTATATTCGCCATTAATCGCCCTACCACCCAACTTCGTGTCATCTGCAAACTTTGAAACTGTACTGACTAGGCCGACATTAGTGTTAATATATATAAGAAAAAGCAAGTGGCCCAATACACAACCTTGGGGAACGCCGCTCGCTACATTAGCCCAACACGACTCCGCTCCATCAACGACCACCCTCTGTTTCTTACCTCGCAACCACTCTTCTATCCAATTTATTACTACACCCCTGATTCCATGAACCTTAATTTTTTCAACGAGTCTTTTGTACGGTACGGTGTCAAACGCTTTTTGAAAATTTAAATACACTACATCTACCGCCCTATAGCTATCGTAAACTTTAATCACGCTTTAGAAAAATTCTAAAAGATTAGTTAAGCAAGATTTGTTTCGCTTAAAACCGTGCTGCGTATTTCTAATCAAGTTATGCAATTCCAAGTGTTCAACTGTACGATCCCTAATAATTGATTCCAGTAGCTTACCTACAACAGACGTTAAACTGATTGGCCTATAATTTCCCGCCGCACCTTTATCGCCTTTCTTAAAAATAGGCGTTACATTTGCTAATTTCAAATTATCTGGTACGCACCCAGGGGCGTCATTTCAAATTGGCTTGTGGGGGGGGAGGCGAAGAAGGCAGTGAGAGGCCCCTCACATGTCAAAATTTATTAAGTGCTACTCACAATGTACTTTATAATCAAATTAATATAAACAAGAATGATTAAATGGTATCAGCTAGACTGGTTATTTACAGTTAACTATCAAATTATTAAGTTAAGCAATAAATCATGAAATTTATATCACCTAATGTAGTAGAGGATATCTTCTAGACTTCATTTTTGCAAAATCATCAACCAAAACATCACATGAGATATGATTTTCCTTCACGACGGAGGCAGTTTAAATGTCAACCGTCTCTGCCCCAACCCCCTTGTCGGGTCCCTGTCCCTACCCTCTCGCTTGAAGGCTGATGAACTTACACAAGCTCCGATGCTCCTGCGCTCATTTGTTTTTTGTTTACTGTGACGTCAGACGTTACTCACAGAGTTTTCAATTTTGTTTGTCATAATTCATTGTCATTATTTAACTCAAATTATTTTTAAAAGTTTTTAAACTGTAAGCAGTTCATTATATTGGTAATCCACAAAATATTAGGTGCCTTTTTTTTAAGAAACTATCATTTGGAGGGCC
Source organism: Bathynomus jamesi (assembly GCA_023014485.1). Lineage (NCBI taxonomy): Eukaryota > Metazoa > Arthropoda > Malacostraca > Isopoda > Cirolanidae > Bathynomus > Bathynomus jamesi. Next base: position 1,087,857 of record JAJOZX010000416.1, on the reverse strand, counting down.
TTGGAGGCCCCCTTGATGAGCTTGAGGGAGGCGACCGCCCCTCACGCCCCCCCCCAAAATGACGCCTCTGTACGCACCCCTCAGAAATAGACTCATTAAAAATCTTTCTTAGCAGCACAACAATGCTTTCTTTTAATTCATTTAGTTGTATGGGATATATGGAATTCTGCCCCGGTGATTTAAGCATTTCCGTTTTACAAATATAGTGCAGTACCTCCCTTTCACTCACCACAATATTATCTAAAGTATTAATATTATCGAAAGGTATTATGTCTATGACCTTAGGGATATTCGTTACATCTTCTCTTGTAAAAACTGACGTAAAAAATTCGTTTAGCAGAGTAGGTATTTTCAGAAAACTAGCTCACCGTCAGAATTTTTTAACGGTCCCTGAGACGCTCTTTACTGAGTTTCTATTATTGACGTATTGAAAGAATTGCTTGGGGTTTTCTTTGCCGTCACGAGGTATGGAAATTTCAAAATCGCGCTCGAACTTTTTTATTACGCTTTTCGCTTCACGCATTAGAGATATGTAGTTGTTTTGTAACCACAAAGTGTCTTTATCGCACTTATATAGCCTATAAGCCCTATCTCTACTCTTTTATAATATCCCCTACTCTAGAAGTAAACCACAAGGGCTTGTTATTTACTTTCGCATGCTTAATCTTCTACGATACACATTCCTCATTTATAGTCTTAAATACTGTTTCAAACGATTCCCACATTATTTTTGTGTTGGAGGTCCTCATTACGTTTTCCCAATTGACGTGTGACAATTCATGTCTAAATTTACAAAAGTCTGCGACTCTGCGTGCTGGAAGTTGGAATTTTAGTCGAGTTAGCTGGTTTCGAGTGACTTACTGAGAGGACAAACTCTACCATACTGTGATCACTATTGCTTAAGGTTCTATTACTTGAAGATCAGTGATAAGTAGGCTGACCATACGTACCGTTTTGAACGGGACAGTACCATTTGTTTTATATTTCCTGGCCGTCCGTCGTTTTAATAAAAATGTCAATTTTGTCCCGGTTTATGTATTTACTTTTTCATGAATACAGAATATTACATAACCCCGTCCCTTTTTTGCCATCCCAATGTCCCGTTTTTGTCTCAAGGAAATATGGTCAGCCTAGTGATAAGTCTATCAGCCGTAGTTATTACTAAATCTAAAATACTGTCCAACCTCGTAGGTTCCCCAACCTTTTGAATAAGAAAGCTATCCTCGAGAAAATTAACTAAACGAGTGCCTTCCGCGTCTCCCTGCATTGTATCGTAATTCACGTTAGCGCAATTAAAGTCACCCATAATTAAGGCCTGTTCACTACTTATTATTCTCTTTAGTTCACGATATAACGCTTCGTCTGTATCAGCTATTTGATTAGGGGGCCTATCTGTAAAGGCAACAAATTTGAAATCGTTCAATTTAAGTTCTGCTATAGTCGAATCTATCGGTTCTGGAATTCTGTGCTTTAATTCTGTAGTGTTCCCAATATTATCTTTGCTATACAACATAACATTTCCTCCTCGCCTACCTCTAATGTGATACTCCCCTACAAAATCACGTGTTTCAGTGCTAAGCCACGATTCATTTATCGCAATTAAATCATAGTCTTTGCAAGCAATTAAAGAAAAAATTAATTTATTTTGTTTCGTAGGCTACGAGCATTTAAGGATAGAAACTTCATATTGTTTGTTAAAAGCGTGATACCTTCGCGCGCGCAAGGGAAATTTAAGAAAATTACGCTGGGACCGTTCGAGTTACGGCAGCCTGAAAAGAAGAGACAGTATTATGAGATAGTCTTCCTAGACGCAAAGCTCCAACGTCATTAAGATGAAGTCCTACCTCCGAGGAACAAATCTCTCCTGCCGTAGAAATTGTTCCAAAAATTCGCAAAATGCACTCCTTTCTGTTGGCAAAGAGACTTTAGGTTATTGTTAATATAGATCGCCTTGCTGTAGAACTCGTTACGTTGGATAACATACGTTGTGTCCTCAGGTTCCGTCTGTAAAATGGTCAACACTATTAGTTATATCCTCCACCCTTGCACCAGGGTAGCAGTAACGGCGCCTACGACGGGGGTTTCTCCCACAGAATTCCTCGAGCTGCCCTCGAACAATGGAATCACCAACGAGTCCTATTTCAGGTTAATCTATGTCTTCGAAACCTAAAACAGGAAACTTATTGTTTGTTAATACTGGTAAACAAGTCTTAGGTTCTCTCAGTGGGGCTCCATTACGTACTTGAACGAAGGGTTGGAAACTAGGGGAAGAGAAAGGTAGAAATTGAGGCAGGAGAGTCCGCGACTGAAGAATAACTCCTCTCAGAAGGGCCAAGGGATTCTAATTTCGCCGTCGGGAGCATCACCCTTTCTTCAAGCCTCACTCTGGCCTCCCTCTCACGCTGTAGCTCGTTCTTCAGCAAATCCATGTTCGAGCACCACCTGCAAACTAATTGATCGTTATTATTAGCTAAATTAAACGCGTAAGCAGCAAACTTCTCTTTGCACCGACTGCAAGTACTTGACGGGGGTGCCATGTTATTAACTAATTAAATTACTAGCGTTGGAAATTAATAGCGAGTTAATAATAGTAATTTAATAACGACGCAAGTCTCCGGGAATAAGTAAGGAACAATTAATAAATAAAACGGAAGTCTACCACGTGCTTAGTTGTGACGTCAAAAACACAAGCCCGTCAAAACGTTCTTGAAACGCAGAAGACAGGTTCTTGTTACAAAAATTGTACTGAACGAATATATATGTAGTTAAGCTACTGACGAAGCTTCTGCAAAAGGAAAATTATTACTAAAGAGTGATAAAGATACAACCAATTTATGAACAATAACAGGAAAAAATAAAATAGAAATAAATAAATAAATACCTTATCTTCCCGCTACTCGGCTGATTGTTTCCTACGGAGGGTGACCACACCCTACTTGATGATCCTTAGCAAAGCAAAATCAAACTTATTTGACCACGTTTTCTAAAAGATTGGAATCTCGAAAAAACCAAACAAAAGCTTTATGTACTAGCCTTAGTTTAATCAAGTAAATATAATAATAAATAAAGTCAATAAATAAAATATATTTAGTTATGAATAACTAATAACGCGTGGTAATTTAGTTAAGAAGGCACCAAACACTATTTTTTTTAAAGCTGCTTTGACTGAAACCACTTATTCAGTTGGTAAAACTGGACACTCGATAAAACACGTCTGTTCACAAGGGAGGACAGATCACTTATATATAAGGCCTATATAATAAAAAAATTTTAGATAATAAATAATTCGAAATTAATAGATATAAGAAATAAACATAGTTTAGATAATAAGTAAATAAAAATTAATAAATACATTGAATAAAGGGTGCTACAGTGCTACTATAGCATGCGGTCTACAAAGATATCTTTAGTCTACAAAAGAATTTGCGCTGAAATGACCTGACCTGACTTGAATTTGTGCTAACCTGACCTGACCTGAATTTGTGCTGACCTGACTTGACCTGAAATAACTTGACTTTATCTTTGGGGACGAATGTGAGGTCAAGGCGGACTATAAAAGAGGGAATCATGAAGACAAATATTAGTTCAGTTACATTAAAACAAAAAATTTAAAGGCCAAATAAAACAAACAAGTCATTCTATGGGATATAATGCCCGGTTAGGTTAATTGAATGCCCGGTTAGGTCAACTGTATGCCACTGACAATTGGTTAGGTTAAGTTGTGACATTTTCGTTAGTTTTAACGAAAATATCACAACTTAATCTGACCAATCGTCAAGGGCATACAGTTGACCTAACCGGGCATTATATCCCATAGAATGAATTGTTTGTTTTATTTGTCCTTTAAATTTTTTGTTTTAATGTAATTGAATTTGTAAATATGTTGTAGACCGCACGCTATAGCGTAAATATCTTTGTAGACCGCACGCTACAGTAGCACCGAATAAAGATACTTGAATTAATAAACAAATAAAAATTAACAGATTTATTAAATAAAAAAATATTTTAAATAATAAATAAATAAATATTAATAAATATATTAAATATAAATATTTTAGAGAATAAATAAGTAAACATTAATAATTTTATATACTGTACATTAATTAAGAGATAAATATGAGAATATTAATGATATGAATAAATGGACTCGCATAATGGAGAATGGAATTTTAGATCAGAATTCACTCATTTGATATATTTATGAAAGACTTCAAAAGAAATTAATATGGAAAAGGGGAAAATCATTTCATTAATGCAGGAAAAAATGAGGTAAAAGAAAGGTTAAATCTCTGATTAAAACGATATATGATACGACAAAATAAGTCAAAACATTGGTAAAAAGGATGGTAAAAGTAACTTTTTACAACCCTTTTACCAAGGTAGAAGGCTAAAGAAATGAAGGTATAAATAAGACAATAGAATCGAAATTGGGAGAGACTGAGATTGGAGCGAATGTGATAAATGAACGGTCTTAAATGATAGTACAAAATGGTGAAACATACAGTCGATCGAGAACCCATAAAAAGAGACGCTAAATCAGAACAACATATAGGAAAATGCTGATGAAAGGATGATAAAGGATATCAAAATCCGAATTAAGGGAAAAAGATAAAGGATTGAAGACCCATAAAAGAATATAAAAATGCTTTCTTTTTGATCAATTCCCTCGTTTGTCGATCACTTGAAAGCAACCCACGCAAAAATTTTGAGATGCGACGCTCTCTGATCTTAAATAGAAGACCTCATATTCGCCGATCTGGACTTTGCGAGTCAATTTAGTTATGAATCTGACATAGAGAGTCAAATTCATATCTCAGATAGTCGCAAACGAATCTAGAATCCAAATTAATGAAGCGGAATCATTACTGAACTTAACTTTCACGGTCGAATCGCTGGATCCAACTCCCGTGAAAGGGTACGAAGTTTCTAAATTTTATTCAGGTAGAAATTTATGAGCATTAATGTTCAGTTCTTACAATCCTTACAAAGTCGCATCAAAGTTCTGTCGATTTACAAATGAAAGCCAAATGCATGGTTCGGTGATGATATGAAAGAACCGCGAAGGTATTTTCATTTATCTACTCGCTTTATACAGTTCTCAGATCACAAAGTATGATGGAAATTTTTTAATTTTCAGGCTATTTTAAATGAGCTTTCCTTTCATTTCATGTTAGCCAAATATATAATATATAACCATATTATTATTATATTATAAACGTATATTTCTCCATATTGTAGATATAAAACTTATATTAATATTAAAAAAAAAGACACTTTGTAACTGAAATTCACTCAGTGTATTTTTTTTCCCTCGCAAATGTCCACTAAAAAAGGTAAATAATGAAATCTGAATTTTCAAAATGATTATAATTGCCGCGGACTTAATTATCCGTGAATGGTTTGCTTGGATAACAGTTATTATCCGTGAATCGTCTCTGCAAAGTCGTCACGGTTAACGACTTTATTGTATACATTCGCAGCTCAATTATTCGAAGTTTAAGGGGTACGAATGAAAAAGAATTTGCAATAAGGCTCACGAATCTGAGGCTTGCTTTCTCTTCTTGTCTCGGAGGCGCCGCCAACTCTCTTCCGCATTCGGGATAAATTCTCGTTAGGCGAGATCTCATTTTGTCCTGCTTGACATTAATCACAATTATTTTTACTCCTGTATTGTTATCACAGTATTTCGGATCTCTATTCATTTATCTATTTATTTCTGTACTGTTATTTCATCAACATTTTCTATATATTTTTGTTAGCATAAGTTTTGTTGAATTTCTGTTCCAATTATTTCAGTGTTTGTAAATAAAAGAAGGACTTATATATATATATATATATATATATATATATATATATATATATATATACACATATATATACACACAAAGGCCTCTGTATACCTTACATTTTTATTCTTAGATTTTTATTACAGATTATTGAAATTCATCCACACAATTACATTATTTTTATGCTTCTCCAAATGGTTTATTTACGATAACTGATTTATTTTGAGGATGTGTTAACTTATTAAATGGTTTTTACTTTTCGGAATAATGCGATTCTCCATTTTTTTTTTTTTTCAATTTTACTGACTGACATTTTGGTGTGAAGAGAAATTTTTATTTGGTCGTTGTACAAAAAAAGAAAGTTTCTTTTGAGGGAATCCTGACTAGTGTTAAACATTAAATGGAAATGACCTCAGCGAAATACTTTAAAAAAAAAATAAAGGAAAAATATTTCTTTATTCGCTTTCCGAATGACCTAAATAGTAATTGGAATAAGGGGCGGGATCAGTCAACAATTTCTACTCTTCGGGGTTTTTTCAACTCTTGTTTTATTACTTTTAAGTCTCAAACTTAATTGTTCTATACATGAGAACTACTTCAACCTTCTTCTGCTGTGTGTACACACACACACACACACACACTATATATATATATATATATATATATATATATAATATATATATATATATATATATATACTTGCCCCATCAGATATCACTTGATACTAAACTGAAACTTAGAACTGGAACTTAGAACTGGAATTGTTGACTCACTCTGTGTGTGTACCTTACCTTACCTTACAACCTTACAAAGGTTTCGCGCGATGATTCCTCATTTCGCGAACGTCAAGCTTGTCGCCCCTCCTCTCGAGTTGGCCTGGTGAAGTAGTGAGTTGGTTTCTTGTGCTCTCCACCTCACATAGCCAGGTACGCCCGGCTCATCGGGGATTGTTCTGAGCCAGGCGTCTAGTCTTCTTTTGAAGATGTCCACTGCAACTCCTTCGTGTTTCTTAGGTCTTTGGGCAACTGATTAAACAGTTTTAGTCTTCTCACTACAAAACTATTTTCTTTCAGGGTTAAGGATGTTCCCTGTCTCGCCTTCAATTTGGGAATACGACACAGTCTATCGTTTCTACCTTCCACCGTTGTTTGGGGAGTTATAGGGTTCAGAGTAAGATTAGGGACTAGTTTGTCCATTATTTTCCAAGTGTAACTAATGGTGTATCTCTCTCTTCTCCTTTCCAGTGAATATAGGTCTAGTTCGCGTAACCTTTCCCAGTAATTTAGTTCTTTGCACCCATTGATCTTGGCTGTGAAGCTTCTCTGGATCCCTTCCAGCTGTCTAATGTCTTCTTTTTTATATGGGGATGTTAGGACCGAGCAGTATTCCAATTTGGGTATTATCAGGGTTTTCAGTAGAGGAATCATTACATTCCTATCCCTTCGTTTAAAGGTTCTCAATATCTGTCCCGTTATTCTCTTTGCTCTGTTTACTGCTATCTATTTTGTGTTTCAAATTTCGCATCATCTGTCATTACAACCCCTAAATCTTTTCCTCTGGAATATATATATATATATACACTTTTGACAACTTTCTGTATATATATATATATATATATAATTATATATATATATATATATATATATATATATAGACTATCAGTGGCGACTCCTGCACTCGGGCTTCTCGGGCTGAGCTCGAGAGGCAAGGGGCAAGGAGAAGCATGAGAGATAAAATTTTGTATTTATAGATTTAAGTTTTAAAAAAAAGTTTTAAATACAAATTGTAAAAATGGTTTTTGACTGGTTGTATGTTACTATTTTCCTGTCTAGCCTTCGTCACGCAAGCAAATTTTGAGCGCATTTAGATACCCTTACTACCTATAAAAAACTATATTGACACATTAAGTTTTCGTGTAATCTTTCAAGATCCTTTACTCGGGCGCAAGACATTACGCCCGAGAAAGTATAAGTAATATCGTATATTTAAAGTTCCTTTAATGAATAATTATTTGCTTGCATACGGTTGCTTAATAGTCCTTCTTCTAATTCTCATTAAATAAAATATGTTTTTCCTTCTATTAATTTTTTTTATAAAGAAAAAACATTTCAACTCGGGCTTATATCCTTCGGCCTTGTAGAGGCACAATTTTTAATTCTGGCGATACATGGTAACTTTTTCCGTTTCGATAAGCGTGCCTTCAACTGCCTTGGGCGGCGGTGCAGTTTAATTTTTGCCGCAATGTGAGGTTGTTCGCTTTTCTTAAATAATCTGATTTATTTTTAATATTATAAGTATTCTTAATGCTTTACAAACTAAATATCCAAATGTAATTGACTCCAAATCCTTAGTTACACGAATTGAAATATCTTTATCGTCACAGTGACTTTAGAAAATGCAAATCTGCAAATGAAATTTTAGAAGTCTTTCACAAACTAGGATTATTGTCTGCGATGTCGGAAACCACAAAGCTGATTCAGCTCCTTCTTACCATACCTGTAACTTCTGTTTCAAATGAAAGAATGTTCTCTGTTCTTGATCAAATTAGATCATATTTAAGAACACAATGGCTCAAGAACGGCTCTCGTCCCTAGCTAGGATTTCAATTGAAAAAGAAATACTTATTGATTTAGAAAGCAAAAAGGAATTACATGACCGAATATTAAAGGAATTTGCTTTAAAACCAAGACGCTTGGACTTTATGTTCAAGTAAATAAAATTCAAATAATTTTTTTTACCGAGGTATGTATTTATTTATTTTATGATAATCTTAAGTTATTGTCATGCATTTAAGTGTCGGCTCATATGTAGACTTGAAAATTTAAAAAGAGCCGAGTAGTCTTGAAGAGCTGGAGTCGCCACTGATATATATATATATATATATATATATATATATATATATATATATATATTATATATATATATATATATATATATACATATACATATATATATATATATATATATATATATATATATATATATATATATATACAGTACTGTGCAAAAGTCAGAGACCACTGTCGATCTGATAACTATTAGATAATCTGTTGTATGAAAATTGGTTTTGATACTAAAATACGTATTAACTAGAACCTCTGGTTCATATTAACGTATAACTAAGTTATTACTTAAGTGTACAAAGTTGTATAAGCTGGATGACCCTTTAGTCTGTATAAATTGGACTTGAGGGTTGATTTATTATATTACTTATAACGCATGTGTTTAAAGATCTAGCGAACTATTACTGATGGATCTGCAGTAAATGCTCCTAAGCTATTGTTATATCAATATTTACAATTAAAAGTATTGACATATTCACTTAAATTCTGCAAAACAAATTTATCCAAAACGTTTCTCATTATAATCCTAATTCATGCTGTTTTTTTTCTTTCACAGGCTTAAGAAATGACAAAAAGTACAATTTCTGATGAGATTAGATATAAAATAATACATTTGCATGGTGAGGGACTGAGTCAAAGAAAAATAAGTGAATCTAAAGGCGTTTCCAAAACTGGTGTACAAAAAATCTTGGCTCGTCACAGCTCAAATGGAACCCTAGCTGATCGTCCTAGATCAGGGAAGCTCTCTAAGCTTTCTCCATCTGATCTACAATATCTAAAGATTACTTCCCTTCGAGACAGACGCAAATCCAGCACTTCACTTGCAGCAGATCTCGAAAAAACAATAGGTGTCTCAGTTGATCCCTTTACTGTATGAAGGAAACTTAATTCAGTAGGTCTTAAAAGACGTGCTGCAGCAAAAAAGCCACTTTTAAGGAATGGAAATAAAGAGAAGAGAAGAAAATGTGCTTTAGAATACAAGTATTGGACATCTGAGACCTACTGAATTCTTCCTTCGTACAGTAGAAGGATCAACTGAGACACCTGTTGTTTTTTCGAGATCCGCTGCAAGTGAAGTGCTGGATTTGTATCTGTCTCGAAGGGGAGTAATCTTTAGATATTGTAGATCAGATGGAGAAAGCTTAGAGAGCCTCCCTAATCCAGGACGATCAGCTGGGGTCCCATTTGATCTGTGACGAGCCAAGATTTTTTGTACACCAGTTTTGGGAACGCGTGTAGATTCATTTATTTTTCTTTGACTCAGTCCCTCACCATGCAAATGTATTATTTTATATCTAATCTCATCAGAAATTGTACTTTTTGTCATTTCTTAAGCCTGTGAAAGAAAAAAAACAGCATGAATTAGGATTATAATGAGAAATGTTTTGGATTTACTACAGATCCATCAGTAATAGTTCGCTAGATCTTTAAACACATGCGTTATAAGTAATATAATGAATCAACCCTCAAGTCCAATTTATGCAGACTAAAGGGTCATCCAGCTTATACAACTTTATACACTTAAGTAATAACTTAGTTATACGTTAATATGAACCAGAGGTTCTAGTTAATATGTATTTTAGTATCAAAACCAATTTTCATACAACAGATTATCTAATAGTTATCAGATCGACAGTGGTCTCTGACTTTTGCACAGTACTGCGTATATATATACATACAGAAAGTTGTCAAAAGTGAATAGACACCACGATTATTGTCCTCAAGAACAAATGGCAAAGCTCATCAATGGAATGCCAGAACGTGTGTCACCTTTACGTAATATAAAGAAGAAAAACAACACGATTCTAAATATAATTATTTAATAAATCTGTTGTGATTTATTGACTTTTATAATCAAATCAAAAACTATAAAATAAAAAAAGGTGTCTATTTACTTTTGTCAACCCTCTGCATTAATTTCAAATAACTGACCATCCTGAAAGTGATTTTTCAGTAATTTTAAAGAAAAATAATATTCATAAAGAAGTGATTTTTTTCCCAATATAAAATATAAGTTGTAATCGCATCATTGTAATTTATGATACAAAAAAAAAAAAAAAACTCGTCTCAAAATTTACAATAGCTGAAATCTATTGAAAATAAGTTGACTATTTTTTAAGAAAGAAAATTAAAACAATGAAACAAAATGACGTTATTAATTAAGAAAAATAGAACAAAACAGTCTCGGAGGAGGATGAGAATCTATATAAGGATCAGTCAAAAGAAAAGTATAACATTTCGATTAAAAAAGGAAAGAGAGAGAGAGAGAGAGAGAGAGAGAGAGAGAGAGAGAGAGAATTCCAAAAAATGTTTCGTTACTTCGGGAGGAACAAAATGGGATGAGGGACGTGATCAGAATACACCTAATTTTTACCCTTTCACACCATATATATATATATATATACATATATAAGCGAGTCAGCAATCGGCAAACTAAGTAAACCAAAGTTTAAAAAAGAAGCAAACTTTTTACATGGCCTGGTTATATCTCGTTAAAGAAGGGCGTCTTCGCGCATGAATAAATTCATACTGTTATTAGAATGAGTCATTGCATTATAGAAGATTCCACCTCAACACCTCGTGAACCTGCGAAACTTTACTATTATTATTATGCCTTTGTGAGTAACTAACCAGGAAGAGATCCAAGAACACTTCTTCTCATACTGTTTAGATTCAAAGGCTTCCGACAATCATATATTCCTTCGTGTATATATGGAAAATGACTTGTTTAAATGAATATATTATACAATGGTTCTAGTTTTCAAATGCTTTTTCTGTGTAACTTTATACGTTACACTAATATTTTTAGCTACCGGTTGATAACCTTGAGGTATTATCGTTCGTTAAAGATAATAAAATTGCGACATTGATGCTGTCTGGGCTTGGAGTCAGTATGATATTTAGGATCTTTCGAGCATCATCAGTATAACCAGCGAATGTAATTTTTGTGAGACAACCGAAGATCGAGGCAAATTACCTGTCAGGTTTTACGCCTTCGTCGTTGTCGCTTCAAGCTTTTACGAAGTAGAGCGCATTAAATATTTTACATGGCATTTACGTAGTTTTTACCTTTTCGGAATAAAGATTATTCACTGTATGGCTTTCGTGTAAATTATTTTACAAATTGGAGATGACGTTTTTTCTCAGAATCTGAACTTTTTTGGGGGGATCTCGATTTCGGGGTGGGTGGGGGGATTGGGAGCCCCATTGGTGATCAAGAGTAAAATATATAATTTTAAAACATTCATCAATCCATTATCGATATCTCATGTCCCTAAAATTGGGGCGAGAATGTAGATATAGCTCGGATGTCCAAGGCCATTGCTACCCTTCGTGAGGAGGAAGAGGAAAGGATGACGGGCGGGCGTAGAGTAGGGTGGATCGATTTTACATTTTTCTCGATTTCCATATTCTAATAGAGACAAAAACTTGCGCATGCATGAGAAAATAGCCTCTGCAAAATCTTAGCTTAATAGGTAATCATCTTCTGCCCCCGCAGAGCGATGAAAATCATATTTTAGTAGTCAAAAACGTATTTTAAACCCTAGCCTAGTCATAAAATTTTGCGTGTGTGTTATTTCATGCCTAAGCAACGATATAAATGCTATGGGAAATATATAAATGCATTATTTAAGACAAAGAGCCGATCTGAAAATATGTATAATATACATATTTTCAGATCGGCTCTTTGTCTTAAATAATGCATTTATATATTTCCCATAGCATTTATATCGTTGCTTAGGCATGAAATAACACACACGCAAAATTTTATGACTCTAGGCTAGGGTTTAAAATACGTTTTAGACTACTAAAATATGATTTTCATCGCTCTGCCGGGGGCAGAAGATGATTACCTATTAAGCTAAGATTTTGCAGAGGCTATTTTCTCATGCATGCGCAAGTTTATGTCTCTATTAGAATATGGAAATCGAAAAAAATGTAAAGTCGATCCACCCTAGCGTAGAGTCGTCGCATCCGGACGCCAAATTTAAAAATATAAAATTCTTATTTTTACATTAAATAAAGGCATTATTGATAAAGAAATTACGTTCGAATGTTAAGAAAATTGGTCACACGCTTTGGGGGTATTTAATTTATGGGGTCTTTTGCAGATATTTTAGTGCGAGTTTTTTAGTTTCATTTTAATTAACTTCAATTAACTTCAATTAACTTCAATTAACTTTCTATATGAAAAGAGCCATTTTCACAAATCTACAAATTTTGAGGTATTGTGGCTGTAAAGAGTAAAATACACCAGAAAAAAAACAACATCCTATTTTCTAGATTTTATGAAGACAGTTGTAATGTAAAACTTCCGCTAAAATTCGGTGGTCAGCTCAGCTATCTTGATGGTTTTCCACTTGTATTTCTTATAAGTAAAATAATAAGGAATATTGAAAAAGTCCTTCGGTACATGTAAAGGAGTACAACGTCATTTCTACCCATTTGGTTAGAGTACTTTAGAATATACTAATTTAATATGAATGAATGAAAGAAAGCCACCCCCAGCTTTCTTTAGTTGCTTTATAAGTCTAACTAACGAAAATATAATGACCTAACCTAACTAATCGTCAAGGGCGTACAGTTGACCTAACGATTGGTTAGGTTAGGTCGTGATATTTTCGTTAGTTAGCCTTATAAGCTAACTAAAGAAGGCTGGGGGTGGCTTTCTTTCATTGATCCTTTAATATTAATATAAATAAAAAGTGTGACGTATAAATTGCTTTAAAATAAAATAAAAGGAATGTGTTAATATGTCCTTTATTATATAAACGTAAATCACATTTTTATTTTCTATCAAAATATATGAGTAGGCCTATATAACCATATCCTCAAAAATGAATAACTAATTAATAATGTTGTGGTTCTTTGCTACAGATAATAACAACATATAATGAGGTAAACAGAGGCTCAGATTTTTTTACACACATCTACAGTATATAGACATATGATGATCGTGCGACAGTTAATGCATTCCTTAGTATGTGTAGCGTAGTAGAATAGACAATATGAAACAATAGTAACAGCAACGACAATAATAATAATAATAATAATAATACCAATATTACACTTTATTATTGCTTTTATAAGAGTTGATGGTCCATATCAGTTGCTACACACACACACACACACACATATTAAAACAATCATAAAAATGTCATATATATATATATATATATATATATATATATATATATATATATATATATATATATCAATGCTCGAGAGACATATATCAATAGCTTACATATGCACTCTATTTACTATTACGCGTAACTCCTGCATAACCTATGTAGTAATGCCTAGTTAAGAATATTAATTTTTGTTTAATTAAGATAATGTTTAATGTAAATCATTTACTAATAATTGTGAAATTACGAAAAAGTATGTTTGTTAGATTTAAATTGTTTAAAATGGGAAGAGTTGGCAATCCTGAACAGAGGCCCACAGAGCGGACTACCCCCAAAACGAGTCAGTCGTCCGGCAGCGCGTTAAGCGTGAAGTTGGGGCCATGTAACCTTAACATTAAATTAATTGTTTTGTGCCCCTCTCCGACGTAAAATATTATTGTAAAATTTCCTACTCGCATCCCCTCAAATTACTTAAACCATTTTCGGAATTAAATAAAGTGTTAACAAGCGTTAAAAGAGTGTTAATGAACCCCCCCCCCCCTTTGTGTTGTAACGGCTTTCAGTCTCGGCGTGGCTACCATGAATATAATTGTGAAGTATTGTGGAAATGAGTAAAGAGAGTGTAAAGATAAATGCAATAGAGAGCAGAAAGTAGAGTAAATAATGAAGAAAATAAATAAATAAAAGTGTTCACGACATATTTGGTGGCTAGCGGCGGTCTTACATCATATTTTGTATGAGGCTTACCCACGTGCCTATTATTTCGATTAAAATTCTTCCGACCCAGTACAGGGTGTCCCAGAATTAACTATCTATTTCAATGAAATCGGACAAATTTTTTAAAAACACACTTTTATTTATGTTTATCATGTTTAATATGTGTTAAAAATGTATAAATTTCTAAATTTTTTTCATAATTTTATTTTCATAATTTTTTCATTATCTGGTCCAATGAAAGACCGTCTGAAGTCATAAAATGGCAAAGAGACTCTCCAAAAGTTAACGTGTGGCTTGGAATGACCAAATCCAAAATTTATGGCCCATTCTTCTTTGCGGAGCAACTGTAACAGGTACCGTCTACCTTGATATGCTTCAGCAGTTTCTCGAACCACAGCTTCTTGATGATGGCATTCTTGATAATGTTGTGTTTCAACAAGAAGCATTGATCTCTTTGGCGATAAACCTTTGTTTTTATGAAACTCCATGCAAAGAAATCCAGGGGTGTCAAATCCGGAGAACGCGGAGGCCAAGGTCGAGGTCCTCCACGTCCAATCCACCGATTCGGAAGGCGTCTGTTGAGGTATTCTCGAACAATTAGAGCATAATGACATGGTGCTCCATCTTGTTGAAACACAACATTATCAAGAATGCCATCGTCAAGAAGCTGTGGTTCGAGAAACTGCTGAAGCATATCAAGGTAGACGGTACCTGTTACAGTTGCTTCCGCAAAGAAGAATGGGCCATAAATTTTGGATTTGGTCATTCCAAGCCACACGTTAACTTTTAGAGAGTCTCTTTGCCATTCTATGACTTCAGACGGTCTTTCATTGGACCAGATAATGAAAAAATTATGAAAATAAAATTATGAAAAAAATTTAGAAATTTATACATTTTTAACACATATTAAACATGATAAACATAAATAAAAGTGTGTTTTTAAAAAATTTGTCCGATTTCATTGAAATAGATAGTTAATTCTGGGACACCCTGTACTATAATAGCCAATAGCGTTAATGAATATTTTATTTCGATTATTAAAATATCTAAATGCAAAGTTTACCCCGTTTGCGGGCAAATTTCGATTTTCATTCCTTAAAATTCATTGTAAATGTAAATTCAAAATGGCGCCCCCATTACTTTCCAAATTATTCTGAGTCGCGTCGCTTCAAAAAAGTTCGCGCGTCAAAATTTGTTGTTTGAGATTGAGTCTAGAGACTCAAAACTTCTTTTAGTCGTTGCGGAGTCGGTTTTCCGTTGGAGTCAAAACATTTGAGTAACATTAAATTTCAGAGTCGTTTGTTTCCAAATTCGTTAGCTTTCGTTCAGCCCGTCGGAGAGATATATTTCAAATTGTTCGTTTCACCTAACTATAATTTTTTTGTCGGTAACTCTAGCGTAACTTAGGTGTAACTTTACTTAACGTAATTTTGCCCCGTAACGTCGCTGTAATTTTTTGTCAGTAACTTTCATGTAACTTTTGCATGTGTAACTTTCTCGTAACAAACACGCACTTCAAACAAACAGTATTTTCAAAGGAAAACTAAAACACACAAAGGTGTAAAAAGAAATTTACTAAAATTTTTTTACTAATCTTTATTAATAAAATTAATCCAGTTCTTTTACGATTTACAATGCTATAAGTAATTGTGAAATTGGACTATTTATTTTAGTTAATCTGGCCCTTAAGCTTTAAGTTTTACTGGGCTCTTAATTAAAAATAGAACAGATAGTTATTGTTAATAATACCTAAATCATAAATAAGAATCATTAATTTGGTTATGTATTAATCTCAAAATATTATTATTATTGATGTAAAGCAAATAAAGTCATTATTGAGGGTATGATACTCCATGATTCCCGTAGCACGGCTATGGAACACTTGACCTCTCATCTTTCTGCTATCTCTGATTAGGGCAGAGAAAACCTTATAGCTTTCAATGCTTCAAAAACTCAATTCTTCCCTCTGTCTACTCGTCACACTCTTTCACACGACTATCCCCTTACCTTCACCAACACACAACTCAATTCTTCCTCTTCTCTTAACATTCTTGGTATTTCCTTTTCGCGTGATCTTTCCTGAAAATATCACATATACTCTCTTTCAAAAGCGGCTTCTAAGAGTTAGGTGTGCTGTACCGCCTCCGCGGTTTCTTCATCCCCACTCAGTTGCTCTCTCTGTACAGGGGTCTCGTTCGACTCTGTATGGAGTATGCTTCTCATGTACGTATGGGGTGGCTCAACCCACACAGCCGTACTTGACGGGGTGAAATCGAAGGCTTTTCGTTTCATCAATTCCCCGCCTCTTACTGACTATCTTCAATCTCTCTCTCTCTCTCTCTCTCTCTCTCTCTCTCTCTCTCTCTCTCTTCGCCGCAATGTTGCCTCACTCTCTTTTTACTATTGCTATTATAACGGACACTATTCTTCTGAATTCTCTAACTGCATGCCTTCTCCTTTAAGGAGAGCACGCAGTACGAGACTTTCGAAACTTTCTCATTCCTTTTCTCTTCAACTCTGACTCTGTAACGCAAGGATTACTCGGTATTTTCAATCTTTCATCTACTGAACTGGTCAACTCTGGAACAATCTTCTTCAATCCGTCTTTCCCGCTGTCTATGACCTCCAATCTTTCAAACGTAGAGTGTCTAGGTATTTCTAAAACCCTGGGCCTTGATTTTGGCTCCCTTCTTCTTCTTCTTCTTTAGGGGGGGGGGGGGCGCTTTTGCAGGCATTCGATCATTGCCCCTCTTTCCTACATAAAAAAAATCGAGATTTCAACTTGCTTTTAAACGAATTTGGGATCACCTGAAGATCAGGGCCCCCAGCCTTCGTTAGTTAGCCTTATAAGGCTAACTAACAAAAATATCACGACCTAACCTAACCAATCGTTAAGTCAACTGTAAGCCCTTGACGATTGGTTAGGTTAGGTCGTGATATTTTCGTTAGTTAGCCTTATAAAACTAATTAAAGAAGGGTGGGGGCCCTGATATTCAGGTGATCCCGAATTTACATTCACAATATTTTTTATATAATTTTTTAAATAATTTTTTAAATAATTTTTAAAATCATTTCATAGTTTCAATCCAACGAAAATAGGTAGTTTTTGAGATGAAGATAATCTAAATTGAAGTATATATATATATATATATACATATATATATAATATATATATATATATATATATATATATATATATATATATATATATATACCATGCTTTGATCTGAGTGGATTTCTTGATTTCTGATTGAGTTACAAAATATTCATCTACCCATTGTGAGTTAATAATTTTGTTCTTACATTTGTAAATACAAATCATTCATAACATACACGATACAAATAAATAAAAGCAACAATTTAAAAATATATATAGGAAATTATATAGGACCTATAAATATATATATTCGGGGAAAAAAATGCTATTTATATAACCGTGAACATTAAAAAACCCCGTCTATTAATAAATTTAACAATAACACATTACACATTTCCAAATCAATTTAAGGGAACTCCGAACGTGCTTCAGCATGTTAATTAAGACGTGAATTTATGTGTAATCAAACTTAACTGTGTATTTATCACTTTATACTTAATCTCCTCGACTCTGTTAAACTATTGGTAAATCTTACTTTTAAGGCCGCACAGCAACCACGTATTCTACATTAATAACACGTATATCAATCGAAAGAGCAGAAAAAATTATAGGTACTTTCCTGTTATTCCGGACCCCAGACTTTTTGCCAATTGCCAGACTTCAATTTTGACACAGAATATTTTTGTTAAAACTAACGAAAATATCACGACTTAACCTAACCAATAATTATCAAGGGCGTACAGTTTACCCAACCGGGCATTCAATTTACGTAATTAGTTGATAAGGTTAGGTTAAGTCGTGATATTTTCGTTAGTTTTAACGAAAATATTCTGTCAAAATTGAAGTCTGGAACTGGCAAAAAGTCTGGGGTCCGGGATAACAGGAAAGTACCAAATTATATATACAGCTATGTAAACTTTTCAAAATACAAAAAAATATAAAAATTACAATAATTTGTTACATCTGCTGTAAATGTTACACTTAAATAATCACAACAACTTACAATAATCGATTGATATACAGCGTGTCCCAAAGAAATGTATACCCACTTTGTTCGATAATACCAGCTATGAGGATAATAAATATATTACTTTTTATATGTTTTTTAATAAAGAATTTTCTCCTGAATCTACATATGTAATTATTTTTATTAAAAATTGAAGAACAAAAAAGTTACAGATGTTTAAATTATAATTATTATTTTCGAGACTTCATGTGCGATATTTTCTAATATTTTAACCGACTGTTTTGAGATACTTATGTTTAGTATTGATATTGAAGCATAAATGTTGTAATTATTAGTTAATTCAAAAAATTTACAAATTCCATGGTTAAATGACACTTTATCTAAGATGTTCGACGTCTTCCAGAACGTTGTTTTTGTAAGTTTTGCACAGTGCCGTCGGTTTTCAAACTTATCACGTATACGTGCAAACAATTAGAAAATATCGCACATGAAGTCTCGAAAATAATAATTATAATTTAAACATTTGTAACGTTTTTGTTTTTCAATTTATAATAAAAATAATTACATATTTAGATTCAGGAGAAAATTCTTTATTAAAAAACATATAAAAAGTAATATATTTATTATCCTCATAGCTGGTATTATCGAACAAAGTGGGTATACATTTCTTTGGGACACGCTGTATGTGTTATTAATGTACGATACGAGGTTGCTGTACGGACTTAAAAGTAAGATTTACCAAACTAGTTTATATAACACAAAGTAAAAAGTACAAGACAACTATTTATGCTGTAGGCCATAATCAATTATATTTTAAATTACTTTTTAAAAAGTAATCATTCATACATCTCTCCTCACGTGAACTGTGAACTGAGGGAAACAAAACGTGCGCGCATGCGCAGAGAGAACAGCTCCCAAAAGTAACATCCGAAGATATTTGTATTTAGAATAAAAAAATAATACTGATTTTTCGTTAGTGGAAAAATCACATCGTGGGATCACCTGAAGATCAGGGCCCCCAGCCTTCTTTAGTTAGCCTTATAAGGCTAACTAACGAAAATATCACGATTTAACCTAACCAATCGTCAAGGGCGTACAGTTGACCTAACGATTGGTTAGGTTAAATCGTGATATTTTCGTTAGTTAGCTTTATAAGGCTAACTAACGAAGGCTGAGGGCCCTGATCTTCAGGTGATCCACATCGTGTAATTAATATTCAAAAATATATTTCATATACTCATTTTAGCGCCTTTATTATTTTTATCTTACGCCTGGCACCTAAACAGTAACGCAGGTTTATAATTACAGTTAATTGCAAAATATAAGCACGAGAACGTGTTTAGAGTTACCTGATTTTAATTAGAATCTCAATTTTATAATATGCCATATACTATGCATATTATTAATTTATAAGTTTCTATTTATTTGGAAGCATCTATATACCTTTGTTAAAAACATTCCGCCAAAGTTACGCCATAAGAGGGGAAAAAAACAGTAAAAAAAATTACGGAATTGTTACGGAACGAAATACTTCCTCAACACTAAAAAGTAACGAAACAGGTTGAGGGAAAAGAAAAGTCTTGTTTTTGTTGAAGCTGAAAAAAAATTACGCCAATGTTACAATTTTACAAATAAGTTACGTTAAAATGTTTAACTGACAAGCAACTTATATGTAAAAATTTTTAAGAGTGTATGAGTGAGAGGAAAAGCTTCACTGTTTTACACACACACACACACATATATGTATATATATATATATATATATATATATATCAAATAAAATAAGCATGTTTATCTCTTACACAAAGGGACTTCATTATAAACCTTGCGACACAACTGGTAACCAAACTCACCAAAGTTAAGCTAATTATATATTTAAATTCAGTTAATTATTTATTAATTAATTATTGCCAATGGGTTTGTAACCTTGTCTCGCTTATTGTTTATATATATATATATATATATATATATATATATAACCACTACACCACCGAGGCGCATTACATATATATATATATATATATATAAATATATATGTAATGCGCCTCGGTGGTGTAGTGGTTAGCGTCGCTGACTACGAATCCATCGGCCCCGGGTTCGAGACCCGACGGTAGCCGGCGCGCAGCAAAACCCAGCTGTTCATCCTTCCACACAATAAAGAAAGTGGTTGGTAGGTAAATGGTTACCATGGGTGGCCTAATGGTTAAGACGCTGGGCTGCTGGTGGGGCGTGGTTCGGATTCCACGTTAAACTGTAGGTCTAAGGTGGAGTGAAAATCTTGACCTTCGTCAGAATGAACAATTCGGGCGGAAGCTAACCAAAAGTTATATATATACTGTTTTGTACAAGAAAACGTTATACTGCAATTGTTTTGTGCTGTAATATTTGATAAATTTGAAATATGTAATTAATTTGATAAATAGGTAAATATGCTTAACGATAAAGATAAACAATATCTTTAACGCACTGCTAATATTTAATTCGCAATTAATAATTATTTATAGTTAAATATATAATTGATAATTATTTGGTAAGTCTGGCTACTTCGCAAAGGATTTATTTTAGCTTTGTTTGAGAGAAGAATGTTTATTTCACTTCAGACTTTCATTGTACACCTTATATATATATATATATATATATATATATATATATATATATATATATATATATATATATATATAATATATATATAATATACCTTTCAGACCAACTGCTACGAGATAAATGTTTCGGGAAAAACCGATATCTGAATTTTGTTTCGTATTCGATGAAATATTTTGACATTATTCATTTTTACTGAATATTTTGAGAATAAAAACTGTATTTTCTCGCTTCCGATGAATAAATGCATGTTCAATCAGCATATATTAAACTCCTGAATTAATATAACCAATTAGATCAAAAAATAAGCACAAGGCATGTTTGTGGTGGTCGCCTTAATGGTAACAAATGATACCGTCAATTGCGAATGGGATATATCCTGTATAATAAATATAATAAATAAATAAATAAAAAAATATATAATATAAGGTGGCCATAAAGTCTGGAAACATAGGACATTTTTCTTAGAACTGCAGGTTATCTGCAACGGATAAAAAACATTATCTTAATATATCCTATGTTAACATGCTTTATGGCCACCCTGTATATATATATATATACTGTATATCGAAACTAAGTTGTGAAATCAGAAACAATAGTAACATGTGCAAAATGCATATAATACAATAACAGATTGTGTTATTGTTTAATTTAACCAATTAAATTCAATTCTTTATTTACAAAGATAAAGCGTTTAAATAAACAAGTATATTATGTTTTCCATTACTGGAACGTATTTACTGTTTACAATTGTAAACCGCCTTTAGCGACGCATCTGTAAAACAAATGAATTCTGATTAATGATGAATCAGAAACAAAATAACTGAATTAGTTAAAATAAAACAATACGAGATTTAGCATTGATGAATTTTAGTATTTAAAATATGGAAACATTGATGAAATGAACGTTCATTGAAATAAAAACATTTACGAACGGAGACTTCTTGGGAATAACGATGAGAATCGATGCAGAATTCGAGGAACACCATAGAATTACTCTTAACAAGATCCCAAACCTTACATGACAGATACTGGCTCAGAACTTTCGGAAGAAGAGATAAAGAAAGTAACGAATCTCTTTTTTTAAACTTTTATTATACGGAAATAGTACTTATCGTCTCGTTTTAAAGCCACACAGAATCAGATGTTACTCGGTTAAAAGGAACGGTCCAAAGGCAGAACAAACACACGGAATTACCTCGATTACTGGCAAATGGTCTGTGAATAGGTCTGTGAATAGGTCTGTTCTCACTACAAAGAAGAAGAGAGGTAAACTACGCAAGAAAAGGGAATTAAGTCATTTTATCCAGTCACGACGAAGCTTAGAAGAACAGAGAAGGAAGAAGATGCGGCATCTGGTGATGAAAGAAAGAAGAAAAGAGGCTTTGGTGCGTCGCTTTGTCGGGAATAGAGCTTCCAGTCAAACGCCGAATTTGGGAAAGAGGAAAATATCTGGTCCGAACTGAACACTTTTACACAGAATTTGGCTCCAAACGATCCCAAATGAAGTGAGGGAACGCGCTTAACTTCCGTAAAAAAGCAAGAACTTCAGTAATGTCGAAAGATAACTTAATGCACCGCTTCCTCCAGCGATAAAAAGATGAAACGTGTTCAATTTAGTAACCTTTATTTGTGTTTTTTTTATTATTATTATTATTATTATTATTATTATTATCTCTTCAATCGATTGCAATTTTAGTCTTCATTAGGATCACTGAACTTGGAAAATTATAGCTGCTAAGATTTTACTGTACCGTCATTATTAATATACGAGGGCCACTCAATATATTTTGCCCCACCTTTTTTTTTTCTTTCCAAGTTTCCTTGTAAGTGCCAGAAATTTTGTACGCAAGTAGTTACATACCTTTTTTACAAGTTTTTATTTTTCCACATAGTCTCCATCCTTTTTTACGGCTTTCCTCCACCTCGAAACAAGAGCCTTTATTCCCTGCTGGTAAAAGTCCGCTGGCTTCCGCTGGAGCCACCTCTTAACCTCCTCAACAACCTCATCGTCACTCTGAAACTTTCTTCCACGAATAGCATCCTTCATTGGCCCAAACAAATGGAAGTCTGAAGGTGCCAGATCCGGGCTGTATGGAGGATGGGGTAACACAGTCAAGCGCATTTTTGTGATGGCCTCTCTTATTTGCAAACGGTTGTGTGGTCTCGCGTTATCGTGCAAAAGAAGGACGTCTTCCAGTTTTTTCTCCGGTCGAACTCGCTTTATACGTCTCTGGAGTCTCTGTAAGGTAGCAATATATGCCTCTGAGTTGATTGTTTGTCCTTTCTTCATAATGTCGACCAGAATCACCCCTTTCATGTCCCAGAAGATGGTGGCCATAACCTTTCCTACAGAGGTAGCCATTTTGAACTTTTTCTTGCGTGGGGAGTCTGCGTGATGCTACTCCATGGATTGGCGTTTTGTTTCAGGTTCAAAGTGGTGTACCCAAGTCTCATCCCGAGTCACAATTCGTGAAAGGAAGTCATCCCCTTCTGTCTCGTATCGAACCAACGACTCGGAAGCAATTTCTTTTCTTTGGGCTTTGTGATCTTCAGTCATTTGGCGAGGAACAAACCGTGAATCACTTTTGAGTATCCCAGTTGCTGAATTATCATATTCACATTTCTTTTACTAATTCCTAGCTCCAGTGATAGCTCCTTGTATGTGACGCGCCGATTTAATCGAATGATGCTGTTAGCACGTTGCACAGTGTGAGATGTCACAGCCGATGCAGGGCGACCGCTGCGTGGCTCATCATCGAGGCTGGCTCTCCTTCTCTCCGATGATCTCACACGTTTAGACCAGCGTCCAATTGTGCTTCGATCAACAACAGCATCTCCGTAAACGTTTTGTAGACGTTTGTGAATATTGCCAACTGTTTCCTTCTCTGATGTTAAGAACTCGATAACAGCTCTCTGTTTACAACGCACATCACTGTCAGACGCCATTTTCGAAACTGCGTTAACCATCGGTTTTATAGAAGGGCTTTTAAAAGCGGTTTTATACAAGGAGGGGAGGTTTAAACTAGAAAAATCCGGTTATGTGAAGCGCAGAAAGTTCAAACTTACGGCCCAAAAGACATATCAGTCCCATGGCCTATTATTTAGCTAAGAAAAAAGGGTAGGGCAAAATATATTGAGTGCCCCTAGTGTATATATATATATATATATATATATATATATATATATATATATATATATATATATTATTTATATTAATATTATATTATATATATATATGCAAAATTTACACTACCAATATTCGAGCCTGGGACCTTTTGATTAGAAAGTGCGGGCGCTACCACTGAGTTACGACAGGATAAAAGTTAATACAATCTGGTGAATATTTCATCGCCCGACGAAACATTTAACACTTTCTTTCCCAGGATTGTCTTACGTATTAACCCTCCTGCAGTTGAGCCAATGACACCCTTCAATTCAAATCTGGTATAGCGCTGGAGCCCCAGAGATGGAATATCACGCAATGATTACTCGCGATTTTGCATAATGCAAAATTTGTCCCACCAGGATTCGAATTCTTGACCTCTTGATAAAACGTTTCGAACGCTGCCACTGAGCTACGACATTATGCAAAACCTTTCAGCAGTATCCCTTTTCATATGTTAGGTTTGATGAGGGAGAGAGCTACTGCCTACTCTTATTCCATCCTCCTAACATTCCACACATGGCTGGTCAGGAATTTTTCTTGTCAAATGAATATTTTGTACATTTCACAGTTCTTTCGGTAAAATATTAAATAGTGTTTTGGGGGATCGTATATTAAGCGAGTTTTCCATCCTTGTTCCTGAAGCTTCCTAGCTTTCTTCATGCCTTAGGAATGATGCAAAAATTTTCTGTCCGAACGTTTTGATGTTTTTACTTTGTAGTGATGATTAGGAAACGATTTTTTCAGTACTTTGGATACATTTTCACGGCGTCATTCTAGTGAAAGCAGTTTCAGAGAGTTCATTCATGACCAGTAATTCTTATCTTTCGGGTTTTTTTTTATTTTAAACATGTTCTTTGTATGATAAGACTCTCATACTTGTAATATTTTGTCTTCTGAGTTGACTTGTAAGAACAAAGTAGTATTCAATCACTGGTAAAACCAGTCTTCCATTTTTTTCAGCACGATATTCAATTGTTGCTATGAAAGCTCCTCATGCGATTCCAATTATTAATTTTTTTTTTGGTAATAATAGTTTTATTACTGCAGTTTCTCTGAACCTTGCATTTATATATTAACATTATTACACCTGTCTCTCTGCCTTGGTATTCTAATATAATTCGGGTGTTGTTATTTAGTTGTTATTGTTATAGAATTAGCATATGTAAAAATTTGGAATTCATTATCATTAAATTAAATGTTGTATCTTTTCTTCAGCTTATGTAAAAATGTGTTGTTTCAATTTTGTAAATTTTGTATGTCCTCTTCATTCGTGATTCTTTAGAAATTTTGGTGTCATCTACAGTATCTACAAATAACGGCACAGTATTTTCTTATATCTTATATGGTACACGTACGTTTATTCTTGGCACGAAGCTTCTAAAGTTCTCTCTTGGGGACCTAATGGCTGCAATAAGCAGAATCTTCCTTCTTTAAATCCGTGCTTATTTGGGCTATATACTGTATATACTGTACAATGTACATAGTTTTAATTCTTCAAGTTTTAATTCTTCAACACTTTATGTTAATTGTTACTCGAGTGTTCCACTTGTAATGTTTTGGTATGACTCCATCTCCCCCATTTGTAAAGAGTAGCCATGTTTAAATGTTTTTTAAAATTTGGATGGGATCTGACCGGTGTCTAGTTATGTTTTCCACAGAATGTACAATGTCTCCATCATGTTTTCTTCCCATTTCTCTAAAAGCTTTGCAATCCACGTGTTAGGTTCTGAGGCTAAATTTCCTCACACTTTTGATAGTGTAGTAATTATTTCTCTTTCTGAAATATCAATATCTCGGTTTTAATCAACTCTTCGTTTTTGCGCATCCGTTAATACAAAAATATGGATTTTCGATCTTCATATCTGGTCTAGGTAGTCAATTAGGTCATTAAGTCACTGGAAGGATTGGATCATTAAACATCTCACCAATTTCTTTGGGGTCATTTGCGTAATCTCCATAATTGTTCTTCCTGAGTTCGATATTTTCATCGCATTTTCTTTTGGCGAAATTGTAAAAATAGTTGAGAATTATTTATTGATTTTATACTTTTCGCCACTTTATAGTCTTCATCGAGAGATTTCAGAATGGATATCTGCTTCAAATTAGTTTGCATTCCGCTTAATTTCTTTTTCAATGTTTGTGTCCTCTCATTAATGGTTGTTTGTGATGTTTTGTTGGTTTTTCTTTGATGTTGTATTCGAGACTAATTTTTTAGTCATTTCATGTTTTCATTTCAGGCATCGTAACATGTTAATGAAGTAAGTGTTGGGTGTATTTATTTAGCTTTAGATTTTGGTGCTAATAATTGAACGTTGTGCCTGGTATTGAAACTGTCAGTGGTATAGTTTAGATATTTCTGTTGATGATGCGTATTTCGTTGCGTACTTCAGTGCCTTTTCCTTATTTGCAATAAATATACTTATTAAAAAACCCTCACTTCATCAGTATATATATTATATATATATATATATACTGATGAAGTGAGGGTTCTTTTTAATAAGTATATTTATTGCAAATAAGGAAAAGGCACTGAAGTGGGAACACGTGTTACGTGGTCTGCCCGCGTCTGAACATATCGTTTTAGGATCACGGATGGTTGCACTCTAAAAATTCTCCGTTGTGCGTACCTTATATCCGAGCGTAAAAAAAAAAAGGACTGAACGTATACTCTAGGTACAAAGTATGTAAAGAGGACACTCGGTTGACCGAAGGTACACTGAAAATACAATGAGAGTACACTGAGAGGGGTTTCTTTAATCCTTGAACTGTACGCACTGTATTTTTCACTTAGTTCCAGAGGACACCACTTATAAAGAAGATAACCGTTTTAGCTACTCTGCATCTACTTTCGACTTTTAAGAAGATAACCGTTTCAGCTACTCTCTATCTGCTTTCGACCTACTTTATGTGTATGCTTGAAGTACTTTATATTTTCCAGAGTATATTTAGTCCTTTATTTCCGCTTGGATCTAAGGTACACACAGCGAACAGTTTTTGGAGCGCGTGACTGGTGACTCTGCTAACATATAACTTGGGTTCGAGTCCCACTGGATTCTAGTTTCCAACTTTACTACCTGTTCCTTACCCATCTTATACAGTACGGTTGTTACACTTCAAATATTTAAAAGTATATTTGTCTTTTCGAGTCTTTTAATTATTTGAATAAAGTTCCCTTATCGTTGTTCTGCCTGTTGCGTCCCCGTAATCTCTCTCCTTTGCTTCCCTTTGACGTGAAGGAAGACATGCCATGTTCGGATGTACCTCTTCCCGTGGAGAACTTGCACACATCGGGGGATGACATTTGCAGTTTGCTCCGTATTAGAATGTTTTTTATTCATTATGGTAAGGCTTTTGTTTATATATATATATAAACAGAAAGCAAGAGACAACAACCATTTATCCAATAATAATAATTAATAATAATGATAATAAAATAATAGTCTAATAATAATGACGATAATAATAATAATAATAATAATAATAATACGCATGTAAACCAAGAAAATACTCTAACATTCCCAATATATATATATTATATATATATATATATATATATATAGAGAGAGAGAGAGAGAGAGAGAGGAGAGAGAGAGAGAGAGAGAGAGAGAGAGAGAGAGAGAGAGAGAGAGAAAAAAGCTGGAAATGAGTGAAAATCTTTGCTCTAAAAATTGGTTGTAAAGCGTTATAACGATGCCTTCTTGCCATCATAGCACTATGGAAGGGTTCGAATTTTAATAAATAAAGAAGTTTGAGTTTAACAGGGCTTATACCCCTCAGAACGACCCTGACTTCGAAGCTTCCGAATTGTTATTTGCTTAAAGGATAAATAAACTAAAATTTAAAATAAGTAAATACGCGTAAATACTCTGTATTGACAGAGTGTTGAGGCCCAGGTTCGACCAGCCGTGTTTTCTATTTCTAAAAGCATATTTACACTTCTCTACGTTTAACGATTTTCTGAACATGAATGGTACGTAGCGTTTGTTTACACGAGTACACGTGTGTACATTGGTATCTACACACACACACACACACACACACACATACACACACTGACCTCTGTGAAATGAGGAATCATCACACGGAACACTAGTAAGGTTGAAATATATATATATATATATATATATATATATATATACTGGGTGATCCAGATAAATGGGACCCATAAAAAAAAGCCAAATATTCTTAATATTTAATTCCTTTCATAAAAACTATATATCATTCGAAAGAGTAAAGTTACAAGTTTATTATGAAATATTTATTTTTTTAAAATGACTCCTTTCAAATGTGCTCCATTAGTTGCCAAGCATTCCAGTGTTCTCGCTTGTAAGTTCTGCATCACTTTTGCAAGAGTGTGCGGTAGTATGGCCTGTATCTCATTTGTGATGGCGGCCTTCAATTCTTGCAAGGTCGTTGGGTTATTTCTGTAGACCCTACTCTTTAAATATCCCCAGAGATAATAATCTAAGGGAGAAAAATCCGGAGACCTTGCGGGCCATTCAACGTCTCCAAATCTTGAGATTAACTCGCCTGGAAACGTTTGACGCAAAATGCCATGCAGTTCCTCGTGGTATGGCAGGTAGCTCCGTCTTGTTGGACCAGTGGTTTTCTAGACAAAGATCTCTTAATTTAGGAATAAGGAAATCGGTCAACATTTTTTTGTAGCGATCACCATTTACAGTGACCGTGTTTCCGGTGGAATCCTCGAAAAAGTACGGCCCTATGATCTGAGATGCAGTAAGACCACACCAAACAGTTACACGCTGACTATGCAACGGGACTTCGGTAATATTCAATGGATTTTCTGTTGCCCAGAAAAATTTGTCTTGAAAGATCTTTGAGCTGAAACTACACTTCTTCCATGCTCATAATATTGCTGAGTTATGAAACGCAGCTGTTCCACAGTCCATGCAGTCATCTTGAAGGGTTAGTTTTAACTAACACTTTTATTTTGTTTTGTATCTTATCTTGTCTTGTATTGTCAAAACCTATACAATCCTGTACAAACTTATAACTATCCTCTTTCGAATGATGCGTATGATTTTATAAAAGGACTTATACTTTAAGAGTTACAGGGGTTTCTTTTGGGTCCCATTTCTCTGGATCACCCTTTATATATATATATATATATATATATATATATATACAGGGTGGGCGGAAAGTAGCTCCCTATTTTGGATTGGTAAAAAAATATGTATATTATCCATTTATTTCAGAAGAAATAATATGAAAAGGTAGGCATACATGGTAGGTTTTCTCTAAAATTCAATGTGGGCTCCAACTCTTTCCACCAGCTTCTGGAGCCGCCCAGGAATGGCGTCCACTGACTTTAGCAGGAACTCCGGCGGGATGGAGGACATGACTTCCCGAATTCGGTCCTCCAGTTCTTCCAATGTCCTCGGTTTGGTGCGGTAGACTTCTTCCTTTACCCACCCCAAAGAAAGAAGTCGCACGGTGTCAAGTCGGGGCTCCTGGCTGGCCATTGATGTGGACCACGACGACCCATCACGCCCAGGGAAGTGGGCATCCAGCCACTCACGGACAACAAGAGCGAACTGCGGAGGGGCGCCATCTTGCATAAATATCAGATCGTCGATGTTCTCCCATGTGCTGACAACCGGCCAGACCTCGTTTCGCAACATAGCAAGGTACCGCTCAGCATTCATGGTGTTGCGCAGAAGGAACGGGCCCACAACCTGATCTGAGGTCATACCACACCACACCGTTACACTGAACCGATTCTGCCGTTTTTCAGCGGTAACCATGGGATCCTCTCCTGCCCAGTAGTGGCAATTGTGGCGGTTGACAAAGCCTCCGACGTGGAACACCGCCTCGTCGCTCCAGAGGATGTTGCGGAAGAGATGGGGCCAGTCTTCATGCCAAGCCAGCATGATTTCCCCGAACTCCATGCGAATGTCGCAGTCCTCGTCCGAGAGAGATTGGCAGTAATGCGGCTTCCACGCACGCCAGTTCAGCTCCTTCTTCAGCACAGTTCGCACTGAGTAGCGGGAGAGTCCACTTTCCCGAGCTGCCTGGCGAGTTGACTTTCGTGGACTCCGTGCGAACATTTCCTGAACTGCCTGCACCGTCTCCTGGGCCCTGGATGTCGAAGGGCGACCACATCTTCGAACATCTGCCACAGACCCCGTGGTCATGAGCTTCGAGTGGCAGTTCTTGATTGTTTTCGGGTCCACTTGGGCACGTGGTCCGTGAATGGCCCGCCACCATCTTTGAACTCGAACGACAGATTGCCAAACTTCGTACCGTGCCGCCAACTGGGCACGCTCCTGCAGTGTTAAACGCTCAGCCATGTTACCCTTCAATCTGAAATGAAAAAAAAAAAATGAACGTTACAATTGTACCACTTTAGAGAACACAAAGAGAACACTTTAGAGAAAAAAAGATTACCGTTACAATTGTACCACTTTAGAGAACACACCATAACAATATAACAATACAATCACAATTTATACATAATTTATATGTAATTTAAATTAGGGAGCTACTTTCCGCCCACCCTGTATATATATATATAGGTGCTTCATTCTATACGATATAATGCCCGGTTAGGTCTGTATGCTCTTGACGATTGGTTAGGTTAAGTTGTGATATTTTCGTTAGTTTTAACGAAAATATCACAACTTAACCTAACCAATTGTCAAGGGCATACAGTTGACCTAACCGGGCATTCAATTAATGAATAGAATGAATTGTTTGTTTTATGTCCTTTAAATTTTTTGTTTTAATGTAACTGAACTAGTATTTGTCTTCATGATTCCCCCTTTTATAGTCAGCCTTGACCTCACATTCGTCCCCAAAGATAAAGTGAAGTCATTTCAGGTCAGGTCAGGTCAGCACAAATTCAAGTCAGGTCAGGTCACTTCAGCGCAAATTCTTTTGTCGACTAAAGATATCTTTGTAGACCGCACGCTATAGTAGCACCTATATATATATATATATATATATATATATATATGATATATATATATATATATTAAAACCTCTCAATAACGACGCATCATTATAACCAAACCTCTATTTACCGAACACCTTGGGCATTTAGAAAAACCTCTCTTTTTCGAAAACACCGTTTCGTTATAAGGAGGTGTTTTCGCTAACTCAGCCTGAGCTGCACGTGTTCGTCTCTGAGAAATATTTTTTAATATTTTTTAAGTAATGCAGTTAATATACTGTATATATTGTATATATATATATATATATATATATATATATATATATACACACACACATATACACACACACACAGTGTGTGTATAGACTATATATATATATATATATATATATATACATATATATATATATAATATATATATACCCACACACACATATATATATATATATATATATATATGCACACACACACACACACACACAGTATATATATATGTGTGTATATATATACACACAGTACTATATACAATATCGGCAAAGGAAAACTACTTCATAACAAATAACCTCTACAACGACAGCACTGTTTCGTTATAGAGAGGTTTTACTGTAATATACGTATTAAAATTTTTGACGTCACAATAATTTTAACAGAATAAACGATGCTTAATTGGATTATCTTATTTTATTTAACCTTAGGCTTTAAAAGTCTAGAAAGGTAATTTTTTTTAAAGCATCAAAAAACTACTGATTGGTGATAATTCGATTTTCTAGAACTGTAATTACTGTCGCCAAAAAAAAACAAAAAAAGTACAATATCCAAAGAGAAATAGGATATTATCATTTAGTAGGTGAATTTTCTTTCCAAAACTGTACATGCGTATAAGGATCAATAAGGATCAATAAGGATCTCTCTCTCTCTCTCTCTCTCTCTCTCTCTCAATGTAATACTGTAAACTATGTGACTCAAGTTTAACAAGTTTTACACGTGGGAATCGACAATCTACTGAATTTTTAAATAACTTGAAATCGTTATTTCTTATTCAGAAGAGGCACTTTTTTGCTATAGGTCTGTGGCACTGACACCTGTGAAAAGGCGTAGCGTGTATGTTATTTATTAAATTATTCCCTGTAGCTTACAGTACCTGACCTTTCGGAGGCAAAAATACTATTTTCCTCTTTGCCCGAGCTGACTGCAATATAAATGAACCCAAGTTGAAAAGCAAGTGTATTTCTTATTGTATCGTGTGAATGCAGCTGTCAAATTGTGCCACGTTGTCAACTCTCTCTCTCTCTCTCTCTCTCTCTCTCTCTCTCTCTCTCTCCTCTCTCTCTCTCCTAACCGCCGTTCAGTGTTTGTGCTGCACCAGAATTCAATATCGCGCGCAGAGCTATAACGTTATCATCAGTATCTAATCCTTTAGTGCGTGGTTTTTCTCTATCGTAGAAGATATGAATTTATATTTTGGTGTTTCGCCATTCTAAAAGTAATGATGTTCCATTAAATTGGTTTACGACATCGAGTTAATGATTAACTTTGATTATCCGTAGTTACATTGAATAGAAAAGCAACGTTTCAAAAGATTAAGAAGTTGAGGAGGGCCAGAAACTGGTGCAGCGTTCAGGCCAAACGAATGCTACCCAGTGCACTATTTCCTGCATTTTTATTAACCAGCACCATCGGAAGTCGAACCCCCGATCTTAGAGTCTTTACTTCGCTTATAAGGAAATGACATTACCCACTATTTCTGTAAATTACAGTTACCGCTGTTTCAATTAACTGATATTTTACACACACACACACACACACACACACACACAAGCATGTACACTAGTTTGGAAAATTCCATCAAGAACAAATAACAAAGTTGAATAAAGAATAATTAATAGAGTATTTTTGTTTCGATAAAGACGTGTAACGACTTCGAGTTGATTGATCAATTGTCGTTCATTCGTTGCCTTGTCGAATAAATCGATAGAAATTCTCTAAAAATAAGGGCACATGATTTCTTATACACATAATTTGTTTTTCAACGAACAAGTTTTGCCTTTAAATTATTACTTTTTGAAGTGAGTGACATTTTTTGGTGGTGGATTTGTATATATATATATATATATATATATATATATATATACCTTATGAACCTTATGTTGTTTCGTGCGTTGGTCTCTCTTCACACGGAGGTCAAGCTGGTGGCCCCGTCTCTAGGTCTGGCCTGGTGGAGGAGCGAGTTGCTTTCTTGCGCTCTCCACCGTACATAGCCAGGCACGCCCGGCTCATCTGGTACTGTCCTGAGCCAGGCATCCAGTCTTTTCTTGAAGACTTCAACTTTGACCCCCGTTACGTTTCTGAGGTCCTTAGGAAGCTGGTTGAAAAGTCTTGGTCCCCTGACAACCAAGCTATTTTCCTTCAGGGTTGTGGAGGTCCCTTGTCGGGCCTTTAATTTGGGAACACTACACATTCTGCCTTTCCTATTTTCCAGTGTTGTGAATGGTAATTGGGTTTAGTTTTAGGTTTGGTACCAGTTTTTCGATCATTTTCCATATGTAGATTATGATGTACCTCTCTCTTCTTCTTTCCAGTGAGTACAGATTTAGTTTACGTAGTCTTTCCCAGTAGTTGAGTTCTTTGCAGCCATCAATCTTGGCTGTGAAATGCCTTTGCGTTTTTCTAGTTTATTAGTTTCTTCCTTTTTATATGGGGACGTCAAAACTGAGCAGTATTCAAGTTTTGGTATAATCAGTGTTTTTAGCAGGGAATCATTACTGTCCTGTCCCTTCTCTTGAACGTTCTTAGTACCTGTCCCGCGACTCTTTTTGCTTTATTTATCGCTATCTGATTTTGTGTTTCGAATTTCGCATCATCTGTCATTATTATCCCGAGATTGATCGCTTTCGTGCTTCTCTGAATTTCCTGTCTATCTGGAGCATAATATGCAGTCTGTTTAAGTTCTTCTTTTCTACCATATCTCAAGAGCTGAAATTTCTCGGCGTTGAATGACATGTTGTCTTCTGACCATTTGTATATTTTGTTCGTGTCCCTCTGCAAGGCCTCCACGTCATGTATATCGCTGATTTTTCTGCTGATCTTTGTATCGTCTGCAAAGGATGTTACTATACTGTTGCTGTTTACTCCGCTGTCTATGTCTGTTAACATGATAATGAACAAGAGTGGGGCCAGTACTGTCTCTTGTGGTACTGAGCTGCGTACTTCCGATTCTGATGATGATATACCTTGAATTTTGATGACCTGCAGACGATCTCTAAGGAAGTTGTAGATTCATTTTCCCACTTTGCCTGTTATTCCCATAGATTTAATTTTATGTGCTATTATACCATGGTCACATTTATCGAAAGCTTTAGCAAAATCTGTGTATATAACATCGTAGTTGTCATTGCCTTCCAATGCATCTAGGATATTGTTGTAGTGTTCTATCAGTTGTGATAGGCATGATCTACCTGATCGGAATCCATGCTGATTTTCGTTGAATCTTTCCCGTGTCTCCAGCAAATCATAAATTTTCTCTCTAACTATTCTTTCAAATACTTTGGTGAGGTGGGACGTCAATGACACTGGTCTATAGTTCTTTGCTTGAGATCTGTCCCCTCCTTTATATATAGGGACAATGTTTGCTCTTTTCAAGATGCTCGGTATTTCCCCAGTGTTTTGGGATCTTCTCCATATCCAGTATAAAGGTGTAGCTATTTCATTTTTACAGTTTTTAATCGATAATGCGTTCCAATTGTCCGGACCTGCAGCTGAATGTGGTTTCATTTGTCCTATAGCTCTCGCTACATCTTCTGGGGTAAAATTAAAGTCTGTTATATACTTTCCTTGCAGTTCCTCTTCAAAGAATGCATTTATGTCAGGTATCGCTTTGTCAATTTTTGGGGTACTGAAAACTGATTCATATTGAGCTCTCAATGTATCAGATATTTCTTTTGGATCGTCGGTTAGTTCATTATTTCCCGTCCTTAAGGGCCCAATAGCAGCACGCGTTTTTGTTTTCCTTTTTGCATAGCTATAGAAGTATTTTGGATTTTCCTTTATTGCTTCTACCGCCTTTTCCTCTTCCCTCTCTGTATGGGCCTTAATTAGAGATTGTATTTCCCTATCGATACCCTCCAGTTTTTCTTTTATTGCTTTCCTGTCATTATCTCCGCAGTTACCTAACTTCGCCTCCACTCTCTTTCTTTTGCGGAATAGTCTTCTTTTTTTGTCTCTCTAGCCAGCTCCTCTTTCCTTTTGGCTGTGATTTCGGAGCATATTTTTCTAAAATTCTCAGCGTTTTTTCTTCCAAGGTTGTTAGCATTTCTTCAGTTGTTTTATTCTCGAAAATTGTTCTCCATTCTATTTGGGCCATGTGCGATCTGATTGCTTCCCAATTTATAGTCTTCGAGTTTAAGTTAAAGACCCCGAATTTACTTTTTTCCACAATATGTGTAGTCTTTTAATGCTGTCGTCATATTTGTTGATATCTCGATTAAGTTGTGGTCTGAGATAATGGTTGGGGTTATTTTTATATCAGCAATCAAGTTCGTGTTATTCGTGAATACCAGATCCAGGCAGTTATTTTTTCTGGTATTTTCTGTTATCTCCTGTGTCAGCATAAACTCATTTGTGAGAGTCATCAACATTTTTGCTTGCTCCTGGTCTTCTCTTGTGCCCCCCTTGTCCTGGTGAATATATATACTCATATCCACCTTTTTGTATTTTATAAATGGGAAGTTAAAGTCTCCGCAGATCATTATATTGGGGGATGGAGGGTTTATGGCCTCTATTAGCTTTCTGATGTCATCAATGGCCTCCGAGAATTTTTCGGTTGGGGTGCTTGGAGGTCTATAGATGACTATTACTATCAAGTTTAGTTTTTCTATTTTCACTGCTAGGAGTTCCACATAGCTGTTTGATTTACTTATTATCATCTCTGTCATATGACCTTCTTGTACATATATAGCACAGCCACCTTTCCGTCTCGTCGTTCTATCCGCTCTTAGTAAGCTGAAGCCCTCTATATTATCTCTTTCTTATCAATACAATGTTCGCAGTTTTCACAATTTCCTTGGCAATCTTTAAGATGAGTTTCTGTGAGGCATGCGATGTCCGCCCTTGTTTCGTCCATAAATCCTTTCAGGTTAGAAACCTTATTGAGTGATTGGTTTGGTCTTATTCCTTGAATATTAGCCAGGACAATTTTTATGTTCTCTGTTTTTCGTTGCCCCTTGTGCATTTCAAGTTTGTTTTCCTTCGATATCGCTTGATTCGTTGCCCTATGGTCCTCCGAAAGATATCCGTTTCCGCCTACTTGTATTGGTAGCTTCTTGCCCGGTAGCGATTTGGCTCGCGGGTTTCCAGCTGTCAACTGCAAGTGGATGACATTTAGCATTATGATGATACACACAGACCGTGCATGAAACAAGGAACTCTCCTGGGAAACTTAAATCTACTATAGTCCGAATATGTAATGGTAAATGACAAACACTATAGTTTTTTCCTTTTTCATGATATATATATAGTGGACCTAGTTTTAACCGTTTAAGGTGATAATGATTTAATTGTATGCAATGATTAATTGATGCAATGACTGATTGCTTATTAATGAAAGGCTGGGTTAATAATAATTTATGATGTCATACAGTATCACCGATTGGAAGAAGTGGTTATTTGATTAGATCCACCATACTATTGGAAGTGACCGAAAAGGCAGCGAGGTCACCAGCTTGGTTTACACCCAAGGAAATTAATATTAAGGTTATAAAAGACACCTTATGTTTTTTTGTAGTTTAATTAAGAAAATATTTATATTAATTTTCACAGTGAAAATACAATGGAAAGACGACTAGAAAGCTTAACAATTCGATAATGACCTTTGAAATGCGCTCGTTTATGTGAGGCTTAATGGTATACAAAAATGGGACACAACCTGAAATATGAGGCTTAGTGAATACAAAAATAATGCATGTACGTAATAATATAACAAATAGGTTATGTAATACACTGATTAGGGAAGCTACAGATTATGCATAAATGATCTGTGAAAGAGGCCTATTAATGACACAGAAAACGCGTACGTTTGGTACACTGAATAGAATAAGTCTCGGTACTTTATTTTGGTGAAAATAAAACCGTTATTTATTCACTGTGGTATAACAAAGAATTACCGGTAATTAATTGATAGTTTTACGTTATGCTTATGACATAGACCTAGGTAATAAGATGAAATGTTAATAGCTTAATTGACACGTAATACGTAATGTACAGTACTCATCGATGGTATGTAAATGGCATGCAACATAGAACATTGAATGGGCCTAGTAAATGATATAAAGAATGCACGTGCGTTTGGGATAGGCCTAATGATAGTTGAGGGAATATACACTGTATATGAATTAGGCCTGCAGTAGAGAACTTATTTATCGCACAAATATTATAGTGAACACAACAGCGGATGATGTGAATTACAGGTTCTGAAGGACACTTGAATTAGGAAAATGGTCTACTGCGTTATTAACGGGAGTCAATTGGAACGTTTAATTACTCACTTTGGGAGAGTAGCCTGCTGTTCGGCGGTAGGCTAATGTAGGCTTCAAGAGTACTTAGAATATGATGTACTTAGCTTACCCGGACGATGTAACGCTGTGGAAGGAGTGTTGAAAAGGAAACTAATACCGTGAGTGTCGTTGATCGTCCTCTGGAAGCTGGTCGCTCACGCGTTGGTCGTGTCGTGGATTAGGCCTTTTTGCGAAGGAGATGTAGGCC
The DNA here is from genome assembly GCA_023014485.1 of Bathynomus jamesi. Lineage (NCBI taxonomy): Eukaryota > Metazoa > Arthropoda > Malacostraca > Isopoda > Cirolanidae > Bathynomus > Bathynomus jamesi. Next base: position 1,049,876 of record JAJOZX010000416.1, on the reverse strand, counting down.
CGGTTGTGGTTGTCTCTTGGAAGTTTGTTCCGTAGGTCAAGGTATGATGGGCCTAATGGAGTCTCGTAGACGATCGTTCCTCGTAAAGCGGTGAAAGCTGACCAGATGTGGAGTGATTTGGGTTTGTAGCTTTCGCCGTCGAGTCACGCAATGTGTCCATCTTGCGGATGCTTCTCGTAGCGTTGCAACCTTGCCGGTGCTCTCGAAGATGCTTGATAACCGGTTTATGCGGTAATGAAGAGACCAAGGGGAATTCCTGATGCCGTTGGGGTTTGCTGCGGCAGTATTGGTGGATCACTTCCAATGATGCTTCGTTTCTTGAATGTGGTGTTGAAGTGAGCCTTGGTCTTGAGCCGGTTAAAGCTGATGAGGGGTGACAACGTACAGAGTAGTCGAACGAAATGGAAGCGCTAACGAAGTGAGAAGGAGTGAGAGTGGGTGCTCGCTTTTATACGTAGTTCCTGTGACGTAGAACTTCGCACCAAATCTTAAGACGCTTTGTGAGCGCGTCCTTTAGTTGATAAGGATTTGCGTTCGCGCCCTGGGGGAAGAAACAGACTCTCCATTGTTTGACTCTTGCCCACGTGTGTTTTCCAAGTTCTTTGATGATAGCGTGGAAGTAAAGGACCTGTCTATTTGTTGGTCTATTTCTTGTCGATCCGCTACATACATATACACACACACACACACACACACACACACATATACATATATATATATATATTAGTGGTGGACCGGATGTCGGTTTTTCAACATCTGCGGATGGGATGCGGATTTTTAATTTCAGTATCCGCGGATGCGGATATTTAGTTAATCTATCAATATAATATAGAATTATGAATATATGACAATTTTTCAAATTTCGTGATATTACTATTATGGCAGGCAATGCATAAGAATTAAAATTAATATTAATGTTTTCATTATGATAAAAATAACTTTCTCAAGAGTTTCAGCCACAGAAAATTCAATGAAACAAGTTTCATTCAATTTTCTGTGTTACCAGCTATTTATATTTTGAGCTTTATATATTTGTTTGTTCATTAATAATTAATACTTTACATGAAATGTGCATGACTGGACCTTATAAGCTACTTTATAAGCTAATTTAATTGTAAATTGTATAATTTATTAGAGGTAATATCTGCACAACATCTGCAGTCAGAAGTGCGGATGCGGATGTTAAAAATGATGCGGATGCGGATATCCGGTCCACCACTAATATATATATATATATATATATATATATATATATAAGTGAAAGTTATTTATTTTGTAAAGTTATATAAGTAGAGAGAGAGAGAGAGAGAGGAGAGAGAAGAGAGAGAGAGAGAGAGAGAGAGAGAGAAAGAATAAAAAGTAATTCAAACTAAAAATAATTCAGAAAATGTAAACCTGTCGAAAATAATGTTAATTACACTGTAATCGTGCCAATAATGCAAAAAATGTATTTATTTTATTTTATGATTAGGGTATTTTTATTTATTTGTCAAAAATTTTCCGACAAATATTTCGAAGCCGTTGACCGGTTAAAACTGCATCGCGGGCTGGATAGCCTCCGGGCAACCAGTTGACATCCCTTCATAAAGTAATCAGACGAATATCGAATTTCTTCATAAAATTCTTCTTGGATACATTAGAACGGTGTTTCTCAGCCGGATTTTTTTTAACGACCCCCGTTTCAGGGTCTTCGGTCGGAGCGATTAACATCCTACAGGGGTAAACAAATTTATGAGGCGGGTTTTTTTTTTTTTTTACACAAATCACTACCACAGGGGTAACCAAACTACGACCAGAGGGGGTCGCGACCCACCGTTTGAGAAACACTGCGTTAGAAGAAATAAAAAATTGCAACTATTTTCAGCATTTTCCAATAAAAATATGATAAAACTCAAGATTAATAATTCCAGGATGTATTTTAAACACATATAACGGAAATGATCTAATGAAAATGTAATCTGAAAATGTAAGTGGAATGAAATGAAAATGTAATGTAATGAAACTGTAATGAAAATGTAATGAAAATGTAAATTAAAATGTAATCTGATTTAATAAGCAAATATCACTGCGTAACGAAATATTTCCTGCATAAGAAAGGCTACGTCATCGTCATGTCCCCAATACCGCTTTCCGTGGATCAGCGAAGTTCAGCGAATATGTTAAGCGAACACGCAGTTCTGATCACACGTAAAGTTGTAGGTCCCCTCCGTCCCCTTTGATGTTACGGAAGTTAAACAACCTTAAAAAAAATGCATAATGGAGAACTTTCAATCTGTACAGGAAGGAGTTCCTAAAATTGTATTTTGAATAATGTAAACTGTATCCAAGGACAAGGTAAGAAATCGGATGATCCGAAATCGGATTTATTTCGGAATGAACCTGTTTGGCTGAAGCAGGGAAAACCAAACGAGGGAATATTAAACTTAAGGTTTGTACGTAAGAAATAAACTTTTCAGATTTATGAAATGATATAGGAATTTTTAGGCGGAGGAAAAGCTTTGTATATATATTAAAATTAGATAGTATATATATATATATACAGGGCGTCCCAAAAAAATGTATACACACTTTAACAGCTGATAGCTCAATTGATGTTTCTTTCTTTGCAAGTTAAACCCATTAGAATTAATAATGGCAGTCAGACTAAGCTTTGAACAAAGGAAATTCATTCTAAAATGCTACTGGAAGTGTGAAAACGCAGTTGAAGTGCAAAGACAGTTTAGGAGGGAGTTTCAAACAGATCCACCAACGCGACTTACCATCACTCGAATTAGAGATAAGTTGAAGCCGATGGAACTGTTCAGAATGTCCACAAGAAGCGTTCCGGAAGACCACGGACATCGACAAGCCCCACAAAGCAGAAAGAGTACTGGAAACGTATCACCAAAGTCCAAGAAAATCTGTGCGGCAAGCGAGTCGTGAGGTAGGAATTTCAGAATCGTCTGTCCAACGCATTTTGAAGCGCTGTCAATGGAAAAGTTACATTCCAAGATTAGTCCATGCTATTAATGAAGATGATGATGATCCGGACGAAGAGTGGAGTATTGCGAGTGGTACTTGGCACGATGTGGATGTGGATTAGACGAAGGGGTTTGGTAGAATACCCTCCGCGTTCACCAGACCTCACACCACTAGACTTTTTTTTATAGGGATACTTAAAAGACAAAGTCTACGCTATAAAACCTGCAACAGTCGCTGAATTGAGAGCAGCCATGAACGAGAATGCACACAAATACCAAACGAAATGTTCGTGATGTTTGCGATTCCATTGCTTCGCGTTATCAGCAGTGCCTGGACCAGAACGGACGTCAATTTGAAAACAGGCGTTGACAAAACAATTAAATAATGTCTGTAGATTCTATTACATTTTGAAAATGAAATGTATTTTAATAAACACTGCCTTTATAAGTATTTAAAGTGTGTATACATTTTTTTGGGACGCCCTGTATATATATATATATATATATATATATATATATATATATATATATATATATATAAACTTTTCAGATTTATGAAATGATATAGGAATTTTTAGGCGGAGGAAAAGCTTTGTGTATATATTAAATTTAGATAGTATATATATATATATACAGGGCGTCCCAAAAAAATGTATACACACTTTAACAGCTGATAGCTCAATTGATGTTTCTTTCTTTCCAAGTTAAACCCATTAGAATTAATAATGACAGTCAGACTAAGCTTTGAACAAAGGAAATTCATTCTAAAATGCTACTGGAAGTGTGAAAACGCATATATATATATACACACACCTTAACCTTATGAACCTTATGTTGTTTCATGCGTTGGTCTCTCTTCACACGAAGGTCAAGCTGGTGGCCCCGCCTCTAGGTCTGGCTTGGTGGAGGAGTGAGTTGCTTTCTTGAGCTCTCCACCGTAAATAGCGAGGCACGCCCGGCTCATCTGGTACCGTCCAGAGCCAGGCATCCAGTCTTCTCTTGAAGACTTCACCTTTGACCCCCGTTACGTTTCTGAGGTCCTTTGGAAGGTGGTTGAAAAGTCTTGGCCCCCTGACAACCAAGCTATTTTCCTTCAGTGTTGAGGAGGTCCCTTGTCGGGCCTTTAATTTGAGAACACAATACATTCTACCTCTCCTATTTTCCAGTGTTCTTTGAATGGTAATTGGGTTTAGTTTGAGGTTTGGTACCAGTTTTTTGATAATTTTCCATATGTAGATTATGGTGTACCTCTCTCTTCTTCTTTCTAGGGATTACAGATTTAGTTTACGTACCCTAAGTAGCATGGGCGCAAAAAGGGAGAGTGCAGGAATGTTGCAAAACAATCGCAAATATTGCTCAATGTTGCAAATGGGTTATGGAAGAAGGGGATGGGGGTTATGTAATGAAGGGGGAGGGGTTATGCAACATCAATGTTGCAAAGAAGGGGTAGGGTAATGCAACAACTCAATGTTACCAAGGGGTAGAGGGGAGGGAGCTTCGGGGGGAGAAGGGAGGATGACCTCCCCCCAAAGTGGTAACCTTAACCTAAGAGAGGAAGAGGAAAGAGACGGAGGAGGTCTTTGGGGAAGAAGTTGGGATGTCCTCACCCCTCAAAGGGAAACCTAACCTAAGCCTTAAGCTAAGACGGAAGGAGAGAGTTCTTTATTCCACCGGAGTCCGACGCATTATGAGCGTCCAGGGGCCAAACAGTTGTTATATAGAGGGTGGTGAGTTACCAGATACCACCATTTATTTTAATTGTTCAGGTGTACCTTATTAGGTTGAGTTGCCAGGTTGCGCCATTTATTTTAACTTATTTAGACGAGTTTCCACTTATTTATTTATTTATTAAAGGCAAGACCGATTTTCTTCTTAAAGTTATTCAGCAAGAGAACTAATTATTTAAACGTTGTTCATCTTAATATTAATAATAAAAGGAATACACAGAACTCTTTATATTGTACATTATTACAATAACATATTCTCTAAGAATAATATTCAATTTACCTATAATTCGCTTTCATTTATTCTAAAGCCAAACAGAAAGTGTCTATCTACAGTACTTTTGTCTGAAACAAAAAGCGTGTAACACTCGGAAGCTATCCAAAAGGCGAGATTGGAATGTGGGTCAAACCACATCTTGTCTGAAAACTGGTTTTCGTCTCACTTCACTTTCAATATTATTTTGACTGCCATTACTACTGAAGTTAAAAACTTAATTTTAAATTATATTATTTATTAAAGGCAAGAGAGAGAGAGAGAGAGAGAGAGAGAGAGAGAGAGAGAGAGAGAGAGAGAGATTTTTGTCAGAGAAAGTGAGGACGACACACACACACACACACACACACACACACACACACATTATTGATTTTAAATCACTGTTAAATCTGATAATTATCAGAAATCAACTTAAAGGGTTTGCATCAGACAATCGGTTAGACGCAGCGCTCAACTCAAAGAATCCATACATTTGTCCTAACTCTTGTTTTATTATTATTACGTGCAGTGATTTTACGAAGTTCAAGCTTATCCCCCCTCGTCTCGAGTTGGCCTGGTGAAGTAATGAGTTGATTTATTTTACTCTCCACTTCACATAGGTATATCCGAGTCATCGGGGCTTGTTCTGTACCATGCGTCTAATATTCTTTTACACTCCATAGGTTTTCCTACTTTTTTTTCTGTACCGTAATAGTTGAAATTTCTCAGTGTTAAACTTCATATGAAAACCAAGCGACTTCTCTTAAAACTTACTACATTATTATCCCTGTCTCATCCTTCATGCATTAAAAAAGTTCTACTTTATTGGTAACCTTCGATTAGCATCCCCCTGAATTGTTCATTTTGACGAGGGTCAAGCTTTTCACTCCACCTTAGACCTTCAGTTTAACGTGAAATCCGAACTACGTTCCAGCACTGGAGGGGTGAAATTACAATGTCATTTCCCGGACTCGATCTCTCAACCAGCACACCAGCGTCTTAACCACTAGGATACATAGGGCGCCCATTTATCTACCAACCCAAGCAGACATTCGTTTTCATGAGCTAAACACAATTTAATCACACTCCTACGCGAGAATTGGCAAGTAGAAAGTCAAGCCGAATACATTAATCAAAGTTGAGGATCGACTAGTATGACCGCAAACATATATTTTGCAAATATTTAAAACCATCGTGGCAATTAACACACACACACACACACACACACACACACACACACACATATATATATATATATATATATATATATATTGGTGAAGGCCGCTTCTGGCAAGCTCAATTTCAATTTAAGCAGAAAGACACAGACAAGAAGGAAAGAAACATCCATCAAGTTGGAAAGGGACTATATTTTGTATATTGCAACGTTTCAAGCACAAACTATGCTCATCCTCAGGCAAAAATTCTAAAAAGTTAAAAACATAAGATTAAAAGCCATAATGACTAACAAAATAAAATAAAATAGGGAAAAAATCCACAAGTATTAAAAACAAAGTCTCACTAAAAATTCTAGAAAGTTACAATTAAAAACCATAATGACTATTATAAAACAAAAGCGAACAATTAACAAGCTTTAAAACAATGAAAGTGACACTAAAATCGAACAATGAATAACAACTATAAAATACAAAATGTAAAACTCAAAAAACTAAAAATTCACAGGCTATCTTTTAAAACACTAAAAAATTAAAACCCACACTAAAAGGAACACACCTTAAGTCTAAGCAGCACAGATTCCGAGGCAAAACTAAAAAAACAGAAGCATCTAAAACCAAGTAAAGGTTGGTTGGTTCAAGATGTTCAGTTTAGACGGAGGGGAACGGATGAAATATCAGAGTTAAGCGAAGGGGAGTGTGTTTTAATATACAGGGATTCTAAAAGTCTTAACGTTTGCTCACACGGAGCGGAATCTAAAATGTTAAAATTAGCTAAAGTTATATCGGATGCTCAGCGCAGTGCTGTCGTTTATGAATTCAAGTGTCCCCGATGTGATCGGAGCTATATTGGTAGCACTGTGCGGAGCCTCGAGTCGCGTTTCTGTGCTCATATGGGCATAAGCCATAGAACTGACAAACCTTTGAAAACTAAAGAAGCTTCAGCTATACGCAGCCATGTTGTTCTATGCAAAGTCGATATAACTTTAGCTAATTTTAACATTTTAGATTCCGCTCCGTGTGAGCAAACGTTAAGACTTTTAGAATCCCTGTATATTAAAACACACTCCCCTTCGCTTAACTCTGATATTTCATCCGTTCCCCTCCGTCTAAACTGAACATCTTGAACCAACCAACCTTTACTTGGTTTAGATGCTTCTGTTTTTTTAGTTTTGCCTCGGAATCTGTGCTGCTTAGACTTAAGGTGTGTTCCTTTTAGTGTGGGTTTTTAATTTTTTAGTGTTTTAAAAGATAGCCTGTGAATTTTTAGTTTTTTGAGTTTTACATTTTGTATTTTATAGTTGTTATTCATTGTTCGTTTTTAGTGTCACTTTCATTGTTTTAAAGCTTGTTAATTGTTCGCTTTTGTTTAATAATAGTCATTATGGTTTTTAATTGTAACTTTCTAGAATTTTTAGTGAGACTTTGTTTTTAATACTTGTGGATTTTTTCCCTATTTTATTTTATTTTGTTAGTCATTATGGCTTTTAATCTTATGTTTTTAACTTTTTAGAATTTTTGCCTGAGGATGAGCATAGTTTGTGCTTGAAACGTTGCAATATACAAAATATAGTCCCTTTCCAACTTGATGGATGTTTCTTTCCTTCTTGTCTGTGTCTTTCTGCTTATATATATATATATATATATATATATATATATATAACCAAATCCACAAGGCAGGAATCTTGGAAAAGCTGAGAATAGCATGACCACAAATAATAATAATGCACAAAAACATTCTGCTTGTAGAGATCGTCTAGATTTCTTATTTTCTAATGATCTTTGTATCATCGGATGTTACTGTGTTGTCTCTGGTAATGATCTATGTCAGGATTATAAAGAGTAGCGGCGCTAATTTTGTTTCCTGTGGCACTGAGCTGAGCGGCTCTGATGAAGATATTCCTGTAACGACTTGCATCCGCTCAAGTTATCGAACTCTCTATCCGAACTGGGAAAAATTGAAGCTCAATTAGTATGATCTCAAAAATAATAATGTAAAATATTGTTGTGATAGAGATGGTTGATCAATGTTGCGAGGGATATTGCATAAATGGGTGGGTTCTAAAGTGGGAAAACCGAGAATTGCATGAGCGCAAATGCAAATATTGCCGTGGTAGAGATTTGCAAGTGCCATTACACAATGTCAGCATTAAATCTACGGAGAGAAGATAAAGACACCATTGGTCGACAATCAGGACGTCCAAAGCGTGGGCCCATTATATCGGTGTTACGAATGACCAGAACTGCATAGCATACTCCAGGGAACAGGGAATTGTACAGAGAGAGCACAATCTCCTTGTTTCCCCTCCTAATATAACCCCGATCTCTTTCTCTGTTTGTGGTATTTACTTTACCTATAAGTTCTGTGGCGCGTGCGACAGGCTACCTTCAGAAGAGGAGAAAAGTTCCTCTGCAGTTCAGTTCAAGAAAATGGATAGAACGAACCTTGTACAATATTTGCGGTGTAGGAATTATTTTCCCTGGAACCGTAACCACTGATACATCCTCAGTATGGGATGCATTACTTATTGAGGTACTTCTTGTCCTTGTAACTCCCTATCTTTCATGTACACTTTCCACACTGTGTCCGGCAACTAATACAGAAACTCTTCCCAAAATTGTTTTGAAAGAAGCTTTATGCAAAAGTGTAATGAAAAGAGAACAGCTTCAGAGTTCATTCACACCATGCGTACACTTATCTCGTGTACACAGTTAGTGGAAAATAAAACGCACCAATGAAATTCTAGACAAATATTGCCGTGGTAGAGATTTGCAAGTGCCATTACACAATGTCAGCATTAAATCTACCGAGAGAAGATAAAGACACCATTGGTCGACCAATCAGGACGTCCAAAGCGTGGGCCCATTATATCGGTGTTACGAATGACCAGAACTGCATAGCATACTCCAGGGAACCAGGGAATTGTACAGAGAGAGCACAATCTCCTTGTTTCCCCCTCCTAATATAACCCCGATCTCTTTCTCTGTTTGTGGTATTTACTTTACCTATAAGTTCTGTGGCGCGTGCGACAGGCTACCTTCAGAAGAGGAGAAACAGTTCCTCTGCAGTTCAGTTCAAGAAAATGGATAGACCGAACCTTGCACAATATTTGCGGTGTAGGAATTATTTTCCCTGGAACCGTAACCACTGATACATCCTCAGTATGGGATGCATTACTTATTGAGGTACTTCTTGTCCTTGTAACTCCCTATCTTTCATGTACACTTTCCACACTGTGTCCGGCAACTAATACAGAAACTCTTCCCAAAATTGTTTTGAAAGAAGCTTTATGCAAAAGTGTAATGAAAAGAGAACAGCTTCAGAGTTCATTCACACCATGCGTACACTTATCTCGTGTACACAGTTTGTGGAAAATAAAACGCACCAATGAAATTCTAGACTCATTTAAAATAACCTAAAATAAGCATATATCATCCCTCAATTTCGTACAATTTTTTTCTACAACGCATTCTTTCATCTCTCCTTGGACTATCTCGTGATGGGAGGCCGTTCTCTGCGCCCAGATGATGTAGTGACCCGTGGTATGGGTGCCACGTAATACTGTAGATCCCCTTCGTCAATGACCTTAGATACTGCGAAGGGAGTTAAATAGCCCACATCAATCAATCGACAGAATGCACTGACGACGCAACGTCGTATACATCCGGTTACAACAACCAAATATGAATTATATGACAAACAAACCTAATGGCTACTTTGATTACGACACAACTGGATTGAAGTTTGTAACACAGCCAAGGTTAGTGAAATAACTTTTGGATTAATCTTTTGGATTAGTTGTGCAAATTATTTTTTGATGTATGTACGTATGTATATATGTACGTATACATGTATGTGCAGCAGTTATACGAGTAGATTTTATGCATAAGAGACAGATTTGTGGCTGAAGATATGCTAATAATTTTAACTAAACCTAACTATCGTACGCAATACGATATTTCTGTGACCCTTCTAAACTATTTTCTGTTCTTATATATAAATGATTTTGTCAAATAAATTTATACAAATAAATTATATCAACATAGTGATGGTATGCATTGTACAAATTATACCATTGTTGCGAGTTATCATTTAAACTAAACATGCTTCTAAAATCGACATCGTTGAACCCGTGTAATAACTTGAAAACCTCGATGAGATGACCGCGCAGCCTCCGCGTTTCCAGCGAAAACAATAGGATGCCCATTTATCTACCAACCAACCAGATATTTTCGTGCATTTTAACGAAATAAACACATTTTATTCACACTCCGGCACACTATTTGAGAGAAACATGTGCCCATATTTTTCCTTTTTGCCTAGCAAACGATACTCGTCTCTAAATTCTATTAAATACTCACGCAGACCTTTAGCCACAACCTCACTACAAGCCTCGTCATGATATATATTAATGTAGTGGCAAAAATACTTAAGATTCTCCATGATGACAAGATTTACATTCTCAGTCGCAGGGTACAAGTACTCGGTATGATGCAACATGACATAATAACGCTTGTCGCACCACTCATCAACAAGACTCACTAACCATATCCGTTGCTTCTCTTCTGCACGTGTTGTTTCTTCTACTTCACGGTATATGTAAGCTTTTATAAAGTTTAGTCCTACAACATAGTTCAATACTTCACTTGTACCAGGAAATCCTGCAATGCTCTCGCCAGAATAGCCGTAGAGTATTTGTATCTCTTGTTCCTTCGCACGGTTCAATGTAACCTTAAAAGCATCAAAGGATGGTAGAATAGGGGTCTTTCAGTGTTCACCACATCTTCACACTGTACCGAATATCACTTCATAAAACTAGAGTACGCAATATTAAAGGTAGCCATCACTATTTTTCGTCTACGTGAGATTTCTTCAAATACACGTCTGAGATCCATGGCTTGCAGCGCTCAACTGAGCACGCAGGGGTAGTGATACGACCAGGTAGTAGCAAGAGTCACGTGATCGGTCATGCAGGGGGCGGAGCTTAGGACAGAATTCAAATGAATGAAATTATTAATATCTTACCACCTGTTAATTTCTAGGAGAAAGAATAAGCGCGAGATATCTCATTATAAAAGTTACGCTAGGAATTCCTGAGGTACTGGGGCACAATAGTACCCCAGGTAGAGTTTAAGGGTTACAAAAACTCATAATAATTTTGATATTACGATTTCAAGGTTTTACGCACTTCTTTGTTCATAGTTAAACATTGGCGTAAGTTTTCTTCAAAGCTGATATTAAGTCAGTTTAAAACTTAAGCTTACCTAATGTTTAGTTAACTTTAAACCAATTACTTATTTGAGGTTTGATAGTTCTTCCTCTTTCGAGCTCTGTTATCTGAAAGCTCTTCACTCTGTGGTCCTTAAGGTTTTCAGTCCTCTTTATTAATGTTGTCTTTAAAGGATAGGACGTAGAAATGAATTCTTACTGTGATAACTTTATTCTTAAATGAAAGGAGTTAAGTTTCTTTAGAGGAGTACTGAGCTGGTGAAGGAGAGAGTAGGTCTTCTCTTACAAATCCCACTTTTATAGTATTCAATTCTTGAATGAAATCCTATCACTGCTAAATTTTACACACAAGTTGTATGTCAGTTAGGCATTTGAACGAAACGTTTTTGTAACACTGAATTCGATGTGTAATATTAGCGTAACTTGTCCAGATTCATATATATATAAAATGCTAATAGCTCTGGCTGATGAATTTATGTTAACACAAGAACTAACAAAACAAGAAAAAACAACTGCATAGATTTGGTGATCACAACCTGCACGATTCCGGGCACAAACATGAGCCAGGAGATGGATGCCGATGGCAATTTCTGAAAAACTCATCTCTGTGCTGCTAGCATTAGAACAAGTAAAGTTAAACCTGTTTTTTTCCCATTAGTAATAGTAGGAATAGAATATGGAATGTATAAAATTAGCAATATCTTGTTAAAATGTCTTTCGCTTTTAATCAATGCTTGTTAACCATGAGCTAATCTCTTTATTTCTCTGTCCCGTTGTACATATGTATATATTTTGGTCACTCGCCTTCTCCATTCCCCAACGAGGTGTACTGCTGAGTATGCGAAAGAACTTGGAAACATTTCTTCTTTTTCATTGTGGTTTGCATCATTCATCCATTTCATGTTTAAGTGTAAAATTCACTCTAAAGAAATGTAAGTTAGGTTAGGTTCAGTTAAGTTACGTTAAGAATTAGGCATTTCCTTAAGATAATATTGGTATGTCTACAATATTCGATCCCTGTACCTTTGTTCCTTCCACAATGATCTCACGAAGAAGGAATTCCAATCTATTCCTTCCATGCTGGATGCAACATCTTCCCAGTTTATACCTTTGGTGTGAAAATTAAAAATTTCGAATTTGTTTCTTTTTGTTGTTTGTGTTCTTTCCTTTCTTCTTGCTTTTATATTGAATGTTATTTCAATAATGTATTGATCCGATATTATAGTTGGGGATATCTGTACATTATCTATTAGGTTGCTGTTGTTTGTGATCACCAAATCTATACAGTTGTTTTTTCTTGTGTTTTCTGTTAGTTCTTGTGTTAACATAAATTCATCAGCCAGAGCTATTAGTATTATATATATATCAATCTGGAGAAGTTACGCTAATGTTACACATCGAATTCAGTGTTACAAAAACGTTTCGTTCAAATGCCTAACTGACATACAACTTGCGTGTAAAATTTAGCAGTGATAAGATTTATTCAAGAATTGAATACTATAAAAGTGATTTGTAAGAGAACACCTACTCTCTCCTTCACCAGCTCAATACTCCTCTAAAGAAACTTAACTCCTTTCATTTGAGAATAAAGTTATCACAGTAAGAATTCATTTCTACGTCCTATCCTTTAAAGACAACATTAATAAAGAGGACTGAAAACCTTAAGGACCACAGAGTGAAGAGCTTTCAGATAACAGAGCTCGAAAGAGGAAGAACTATCAAACCTCAAATAAGTAATTGGTTTAAAGTTAACTGGTTTAAAGTTAACTAAACATTATGTAAGCTTAAGTTTTAAACTGACTTAATATCAGCTTTGAAGAAAACTTACGCCAATGTTTAACAATTAACAGAGAAGTGTGTAAAACCTTGAAATCGTAGTATCAAAATTATTATGAGTTTTTTGTAACCCTTAAACGATGTCTCGCGCTTATTCTTTCTCCTAGAAATTAACAGGTGATAAGATATTAATAAATTCATTCATTTGAATTCTGTCCTAAGGTCCGCCCCCTGTATGACCGATCACGTGACTCCTGCTACTACCTGGTCATATCTCTACCCCTGCGTGCTCAGATGAGCGCTGCAAGCCGTGGATCTCAGACGTGTATTTGAAGAAATCTCACGTAGACGAAAAATAGTGATGGCTACCTTTAATATTGCGTACTCTAGTTTTATGAAGTGATATTCGGTAAAGTGTGAAGATGTGGTGAACACTGAAAGACCCCTATTCTACCATCCTTTGACGCTTTTAAGGCTACATTGAACCGTGCGAAGGAACAAGAGATACAAATACTCTACGGCTATTCCGGCGAGAGCATTGCAGGATTTCGTGGTACAAGTGAAGTATTGAACTATGTTGTAGGACTAAACTTTATAAAAGCTTACATATACCGTGAAGTAGAAGAAACAACACGTGCAGAAGAGAAGCAACGGATATGGTTAGTGAGTCTTGTTGATAAGTGGTGCGACAAGCGATATTATGTCATGTTGCATCATACCGAGTACTTGTACCCTGCGACTGAGAATGTAAATCTTGTCATCATGGAGAATCTTAAGTATTTTTACCACTACATTAATATATATCATGACGAGGCTTGTAGTGAGGTTGTGGCTAAAGGTCTGCGTGAGTATTTAATAGAATTTAGGGACGAGTATCGTTTGCTAGGCAAAAAGGAAAAATATGGACACATGTTTCTCTCAAATTGTGCCGGAGTGTGAATGTCTGGTTGGTTGGTAGATAAATGGGCATCCTATATTTTCGCTGGAAACGCGGAGGCTGCGCGGTCAACTCATCGAGGTTTCCAAGTTATTACACGGTTCAACGATGTCGATTTTAGAAGCATGTTTAGTTTAAATGATAACTCGCAACAATGGTATAATTTGTACAGTGCATACCATCACTTGTTATATAATTTATTTGTTATAAATTTATTATGACAAAATCATTTATATATAAGAACAGAAAATAGTTTAGAAGGGTCACAGAAATATCGTATTGCGTACAATAGTTAGGTTTAGTTAAAAATATTAGCATATCTTCAGCCAAAAATCTGTCTCTTGTGCATAAAATTACTTGTATAACTGCTGCACATACATGTATAGTACATACAACATACGTACGTACATAAAAAAATTTGCCACAACTAATCCAAAAGATTAATCCAAAAGTTAATTCATTAATCTTGGCTGGGTTACAAACTTCAATCCAGTTGTGTCGTAATCAAAGTTGTACGAAATTGAGGGATGATATATGTTTACTTTAGGTAATTTTAAATGAGTCTAGAATTTCATTGGTGCGTTTTATTTTCCACTAACTGTGCACACGAGATAAGTGTACGCATGGTGTGAATGAACTCTGAAGCTGTTCTCTTTTCATTACACTTTTGCATAAAGCTTCTTTCAAAACAATTTTGGAAAGAGTTTCTTTATTAATTGCCGGACACAGTGTGGAAAATGTACATGAAAGATAGGGAGTTACAAGGACAAGAAGTACCTCAATAAGTAATGCATCCCATACTGAGGATGTATCAGTGGTTACGGTTCCAGGGAAAATAATTCCTACACCGCAAATAGTGTGCAAGTTTCGGTCTATCCATTTTCTTGAACTGAACTGCAGAGGAACTGTTCTCCTCTTCTGAAGGTAGCCTGTTGCACGCGCCACAGAACTTATAGGTAAAGTAAATACCACAAATAGAGAAAGAGATCGAGGTTATATTAGGAGGCGGAAACAAGGAGATTGTGCTCTCTCTGTACAATTCCCGGGTTCCCTTCAGTATGCTATGCAGTTCTGGTCATTCGTAACACCGATATAATGGGCCCACGCTTTGGACGTCCTGATGGGTCGACCAATGGTGTCTTTACTTCTCTCCGTAGATTTAATGCTGGCATTGTGTAATGGCACTTGCAAATCTCTACCACGACAATATTTGCATTTGGCCCATACTGTTCTCGGTTTTCCCATTTTAGAACCCACCCATTTATGCAATATCCCTCGCAACATGATCAACCATCTCTATCACAACAATATTTACATTATTATTTTTGCGGTCATACTAATTGCGCTCAATTTTTCCCAGTTCGGATAGAGAGTGGACAACTTGAGCGTTTGCAAGTCGCTACAGGAATATCTTCATCAAAGCCGCTCAGCTCAGTGCCACAGGAAAACAAAATTAGCGCCGCTACTCTTCATAATCCTGACATAGATCATTACCAGAGACAAAACACAGTAACATCCGATGACACAAAGATCATTAGAAAATAAGAAATCTAGAAGATCTCTACCAGCAGAATGTTTTTGTGCATTATTATTATTTGCGGTCATACTATCTCAGCTTCCCCAAGATTCCTGCCTTGTGGATTTGGTCAAATGAACAATTCGGGTGGATGCTAATCGAAGGTTACCAATAAAGTAAAACTTTTTGATGCATGAAGGATGAGACAGGGAATAATGTAGTAAGTTTTAGAGTCGCTTGTTTCATATGAAGTTTAACACTGAGAAATTTCAGCTATTACGGTACGGAAAAAAGTAGGAAAATCTATGGAGTGTAAATAATATTAGATGCATGGTACAGAACAAGCCCCGATTAGTCGGATACCTATGTGAAGTGGAGAGTAAAAGAAATCAGCTCATTACTTCACCAGGCCAACTCGAGAGCAGGGGGGATAAGCTTGAACTTTGTAAAATCACTGCACGTAATAATAATAATACAAGAGTTAGGACAAATGTATGGATTCTTTGAGTTGAGCGCTGCGTCTAACCGATTGTCTGATGCAAACCCTTTAAGTTGATTTCTGATAATTATCATTTTTAACAGTGTTTAAATCAATAGTGTGTGTGTGTGTGTGTGTGTGTGTGTGTGTGTGTGTGTGTGTGTGTGTGTCGTCCTCACTTTCTCTGACAAAAATCTCTCTCTCTCTCTCTCTCTCTCTCTCTCTCTCTCTCTCTCTCTCTCTTGCCTTTATAAATAATATAATTTAAAATTAAGTTTTTAACTTCAGTAGTAATGGCAGTCAAATAATATGAAAGTGAAGTGAGACGAAAAACCAGTTTTCAGACAAGATGTGGTTAACCCACATTCCAATCTCGCCTTTGGATAGTCCGAGTGTTACACGCTTTTTGTTTCAGACAAAAGTAGATAGACACTTTCTGTTTGGCTTTAGAATAAATGAAAGCGAATTATAGGTAAATTGAATATATTCTTAGAGAATATGTTATTGTAATAATGTACAATATAAAGAGTTCTGTGTATTCCTTTTATCATTAATATTAAGTTGAACAACGTTTAAATAATTAGTTCTCTTGCTGAATAACTTTAAGGAGAAAGCCGGTCTTGCCTTTAATAAATAAATAAATAAGTAAAAACTCGTCTAAATAAGTTAAAATAAATGGCGCAACCTGGCAACTCAACCTAATAAGTACACCTGAACAATTAAAATAAATGGTGGTATCTGGTAACCCCCTCCATATATAAATAAGTGATATCTGGCAACTCCACTATCCTCATAAACAACTGCTTGGCCCTGGTCGCTCATAATGCGTCGGACTCCCGTGGATAAAGAACTCTCTACTTCCGTCATTAGGTTAAGGCTTAGGTTAGGTTTTCCCTTGAGGGGTGAGGACATCCCACCTTCTCCCCAAGACCTCCTCCGTCTCCTTTCTCTTCTCTCTTAGGTTAAGGCTACCCCTTTGGGGGGAGGTCTCCTCCTTCTCACCCCGAAGCTTCCTCTCCCCCTTGGCACATTGAGTTGTTGCATTACTCTACCCCCTCTTTGCAACATTGACGTTGCATACCCCCTTCACTGCATAACCCCCACCCCTTCGTGCATAACCCATTTGCAACATCTGCAACATTTGTCAATATTTGCATTTGCATTGCAACATTCATGTACGCTCCCTTTTTTCGCCCATACTACTTACGTAGTCTTTGCCAGTAGTTGAGTTCTTTGCAGCCATCAATCTTGCCTGTGAAATGTCTTTGCTTTCTTCTAGTTTATTAGTTTCTTCCTTTTTATATTGGAACGACAAAACTGAGCAGTAGGGCGGAGTGAAAAACTCATTTTTCGAATTTTCAAATTGGTTAGTGTGGAAAATGTGTGGAGTAGTGAGGAAATAAGCTGGTATAAATTTAAAATCATAACATTAATATCTTCAGGTGCCACAATGACCTTCAATATTGAAAAAAATTGAAAAAAGCAGATTTTAACCAATAATTACAGAAGAGTCCACGATGCACAATAGACAAGAATTTATTCACATTGTATAAAAATAGCTCAGTCAACCTTTAAAAAAAGTTTCTATTCTCTAAAAACAGTTTTCTATAGTCAGCTCACTCAGCTGTCACGTGAGTACCTCGGTTCAGTGTAGCTGTCGCTCTCGTAGCAGGTGGGGTTTGTTGTTGGCGTTATCAGATAGTCTAAACTATCTTTCTTATATATTTTGCATTTCTGTATTGTGTTGCCCTAAGTTTGCCATGTACATTAACTGAAATTAACGTATAATTGATATTAGCTCTTCTTTTCAGATTTGTATACTTTCAAAATGTCTCGAGTTTGTGCAAATCAACCAGGGCCTCAATGAGTGCCCCATGTTGGTATGGGGAAGATTTGTGGCACAGGAATCTTCCTACATACGAAGGAGTTTTTAAATATTACTTGTTTGTAAGAAACGATTTGAAACAGAATACTAATAAAGATCCTTCAATATCTCAAATATTAGAACAAGTTGTGATAAATTGAAAACAATTTGGGAAAGTGCTTCCGTCCCAATTCTCTCAGACAGGCGAATTGAAACAATGTTCAGAAGCTACCACGAAAAGTATCGTGTCATTATGAAGCCATACCAAAGCAGAAAAATTCTGAAGCTTACAAAGCAAAGATTGATATGTTCAAAAAAGAAGCACACACGAAACTTTTGACATTGCAGCGTGCAAGTGCAAAGTACTAACACAATGTTCTTGTCCCAAAGAAAAAACGGTTCCAAAGGAAGAAGTGACGTTCCTCTTAGATCAAAGGAGTGAAAGAAAACTGTTTATGATAGAGTAGATATTACACTCTCAAAGAAAAAAGCATCTACGTTGCCTAGAAAGCAAAAGAAGCTGTGAGCTCACCAAAGAATCTTCACAGGAGAAATTGCAGGATACAAATGTTGAATTATCATCATCGACATCAAATAGTGAAAGTGAATCTGGCGAAATATCAGACGATACATTTCCAGAGCCAGTTAGCTCGAAGAGAAAGCGCGAACAACCTGAAGAACAATTATTCAAGAAAAGGAAAACTACAAATCTACCTTCAGTGGCTACTGCTTGTGACAGGACTGCAGTTTCAGATCGAGCTGCAGCATTCATTGTTAGTGCAGTATTGCAAGATATTGGAGAAGTTTCTATGACAATACATCTGAAGTAGCGGATAGGAGTAAAATCAGAAGAGAAAGACAAAAAGAAGAGATCAGAAATTATGAAAGATCAAAATCAGGTCCCAATCAGAGGAATCTATTTTGATGGTCGAAAAGATTCTACACTCTTCCAAGAAAAAAAAAGAGTCCAAAGTATATCAGAAGAAGGTAACAGAAGAACATATCACTTTAGTGAGAGAACCTGTTCAGATTATTTGGGCCATTATTCTGTGAATTCTGGATCAGCTGAAGAAATATGTAAAGGAATGTTTGAGTATATTGGAAATAATGACATGAACCTGGAAAACCTTGTTGCCATTGGATGCGATGGTGCAGCAGTCAACACTGGAGAAAAGGGAGGCGTTATAAGGCTTATAGAATTGAAGCTGAAGAAGCCAGTTCAACATTTAGTGTGCCAGCTCCATGCCAATGAATTGCCATTACGCCATTTAGTTGCAAAGCTGGATGGAAAAACATCTGGCCCCGCGGATTCACCGGTCCTATTGGCAGGGAATTAGAGAAACTGTGAGAGTCTTCCTATTGTCGAGTTTGAAGGATTGATGCTGAGGAACCAACTGTAGACTGTGAAGATCTTAGCACCGACCAAAAATATCTAATTGATATTCATCAGGCCATAACAAAGGGATATTGCTCTCCAGATCTTGCTCATCGTAGTCCAGGCAAAATGGCACATTCACGATGGCTGACTACAGCAAATCGTTTGCTTCGTCTATACGTTTCAACTGTAAGTCCATCTGAGAACCTCATGAACATTGCTTCTTTATAATGAAGGTCTACATCCCAATGTGATTTTCTATTAAGCAAAATACGTCTTTTGTCAATGGCTCAAAACATGTTTTCAAAACTATTGAACTAACAAGAACACTGAATGACGAAGAGTAAGGATATTGTAAACCCTGTCATACAAAGAAATGCATTTTTTGCAAATCCAGAAAATATTCTAGCATCAATGATTCATGATGACCGCAGCGCCATAAGAGAATTAGCGTGGAGGCGATAAAGAAAGCAAGGCAAACAAACAAGGAAAAAGTTGTGAGGCGTTTCACAGTACCTGTTATTCAATTTGAAGCTACTGATTATACTGATTTAATTAATTGGCAAAAATGCATTGTCACTGAACCACTGTGACAAGACACCTGACAGAAAATGAGATTGAAGAATTCATAGAAAAACAAGAGTACCCCTCCATTCGAGAAATTCCCTTGTCATACACAAGTAGTAGAAAGAAAATGGTAAAATTAGTGACTGAAGCATCATCAAAAGTATTTGGATTGAACGCGCGAGATGGCTTCATAAGATCAACACTTCAGTCACGTAAAAAAATGCCATCATTCGAAAGTAAAGCTGAATATAAAGTTTAAATAAAACGTTAATAGAAAAAAACATGCGCAAGGATGGGTGGTTGGGAGGGCATGGTGGAGCTCGACACGCAGCCACCTCCTCGTGGTGAGTTCTGTATTATTTAGATCATTAATCAAAAGAACATTGATCTAAATAAACTAAGAGCTGCGTAATTCAGTAACTATTTGGTAATTGGAACACTTAATATATAATAATAACAAGTAAGTTTCAGTTATTGTACTAATGCAGAATATAAGAAAATCATTATATTTCACTTTTTTCGACGGCTTTGTGGCACCTGAAGATATAATTTCGCAGGACTAATATTTATGCACAGTCATTATCTATAGCACCCACATATTTTCCGCACTAGCCATATTTGAATTTCGAAAAAACGTTTAAAAACCTCATTTTCGATCCGCCCTACTGAGCAGTATTCAAGTTTTGGTATAATCAGTGTTTTTAGCAAGGGAATCATTACTGTCCTGTCCCTTCTCTTGAACGTTCTTAGTACCTGTCCGGCGACCCTTTTTGCTTTATTTATCGCTATCTCATTTTGTGTTTCGAATTTCGCATCATCTGTCATTATTACCCCCAGATCGATCGCTTTTGTGCTTCTCTGAATTTCCTGTCCATCTGGAGCATAATATGCATTCTGTTTAAGTTCTTCTTTTCTACTATATCTCAAGAGCTGAAATTTCTCGGTGTTAAATGACATGTTGTTGTCTTCTGACCATTTGTATATTTTGTTCGTGTCCCTCTGCAAGGCCTCCACTTCATTACATCGCTGATTTTTCTGCTGATCTTTGTATCGTCTGCAAAAGATGTTACTATGCTGTTGCTGTTTATTCCGCTGTCTATGTCTGTTAGCATGATAATGAACAGAAGTGGGGCCAGTAGTGTCCCCTGTGGTACTGAGCTGCGTACTTCCGATTCTGATGATGATATACCTTGAATTTTGTTTTGACGACCTGCAGACGTTCTCTGAGGAAGTTGTAGGTCCATTTTCCTACTTTGCCTGTTATTCCCATATATTTCATTTTATGTGCTATTATACCATGATCACAATTGTCGAAAGCTTTAGCAAAATCTGTGTATATAACATCGTAGTTGTCATTCCCTTCCAGTGTATCTAGGATATTGTTGTAGTGTTCTATTAGTTGTGATAGGCATGATCTACCTGATCGGAATCCATGCTAATTTTCGTTGAATCTTTCCCGTGTCTCCAGGAAATCATAAATTTTCTCTCTAACTGTTCTCTCAAATACTTTGGTGAGGTGGGACGTCAATGACACTGGTTTATAGTTCTTTGCTTGAGATCTGTCCCCTCCTTTATACTGTATATAGGGACAATGTTTGCTCTTTTCAAGATGTTCGGTATTTCCCCAGTGTCTAGGGATCTTCTCCATATCCAGTATAAAGGTGTAGCTATTTCATTTTTACAGTTTTTAATCAATAATGCGTTCCAATTGTCCGGACCTGCAGCTGAATGTGGTTTTATTTGTCCTATAGCTCTCGCTACATCTTCTGGGGTAAAATCAAAGTCTATTATATACTCCCCTTGCAATTCCTTTTCAAAGAATGCATCTATGTCAAGTATCGCTTTGTCAATTTTTGGGGTACTGAAAACTGATTCATATTGGGCTCTCAATGTTTCAGATATTTCTTTTGTATCGTCGGTTAGTTAATTATTTCTCGTCTTTAAGGGCCCGATAGCAGCTCGCGGTTTTATTTTACTTTTTGCATAGCTATAGAAGAATATTAAATTTTCCTTTATTGCTTCTACCGCCTTTCCTCTTCCCTCTCTGTATGGTCCTTAATCAGGTCCTTATTATATATATATAAATATATATATATATATATATATATATTATATATAATATATATATATATATATAGACTGATATTTAAATTTCAAATAAGATAAATTACAGTTGCAAATAACCATTGATAAGAGAATGTGTCCCAAAACGTTCCGTGATAACCAAAGATTGAAATTAAAAGAAAATATTGAAATGATTTTAGCTTTGATTCTATTTAAAATAAAATGAAGATTTACTTTGAAAGCAGACCATGGAACTATATATATATATATATATATATATATACACATTTAACTGCAATGACCGCGCAGTATATTAACGTATAGAAACGACGTAAGTATAGAGGAGTGTTCTGCACACGAGGAAGAGAAATAACAAACAATGAAAAATAAGGCACCCGCCCGGGATAGTCAGAAGTTGTAATTCCTACATAGGGCAGAAACCAATGCCTTGAGAGGGCACCCTCGCAAATCGTGAATATGTACATTTAACTGTAATGACCGCGCAGTATATTAACGTATAGAAACGACGTAAGTATAGAGGAGTGTTCTGCACACGAGGAAGAGAAATAACAAACAAATGAAAAATAAGGCACCCGCCGGGATAGTCAGAAGTTGTAATTCTCCTACATAGGGCAGAAACCAATGCCTTGAGAGGGCACCCTCGCAAATCGTGAATATGTACATTTAACTGCAATGACCGCGCAGTGTATTAACGTATAGAAACGACGTAAGTATAGAGGAGTGTTCTGCACTCTATACTTACGTCGTTTCTATACGTTAATATACTTCGCGGTCATTGCAGTTAAATGTACATATTCACGATTTGCGAGGGTGCCCTCTCAAGGCATTGGTTTCTGCCCTATGTAGGAGAATTACAACTTCTGACTATCCCGGGAGGGTGCCTTATTTTTCATTTGTTTGTTATTTCTCTTCTTCGTGTGCAGAACACTCCTCTATACTTACGTCGTTTCTATACGTTAATATACTGCGAGGTCATTGCAGTTAAATGTACATATTCACGATTTGCGAGGGTGCCCTCTCAAGGCATTGGTTTCTGCCCTATGTAGGAGAATTACAACTTCTGACTATCCCGGGCGGGTGCCTTATTTTTCATTTGTTTGTTATTTCTCTTCCTCGTGTGCAGAACACTCCTCTATACTTACGTCGTTTCTATACGTTAATATACTGCGCGGTCATTGCAGTTAAATGTACATATTCACGATTTGCGAGGGTGCCCTCTGAAGGCATTGGTTTCTGCCCTATGTAGGAGAATTACAACTTCTGACTATCCCGGGCGGATGCCTTATTTTTCATTTGTTTGTTATTTCTCTTCCTCGTGTGCAGAACACTCCTCTATACTTACGTCGTTTCTATACGTTAATATACTGCGCGGTCATTGCAGTTAAATGTACATATTCACGATTTGCGAGGGTGCCCTCTGAAGGCATTGGTTTCTGCCCTATGTAGGAGAATTACAACTTCTGACTATCCCGGGCGGGTGCCTTATTTTTCATTTGTTTGTTATTTCTCTTCCTCGTGTGCAGAACACTCCTCTATACTTACGTCGTTTCTATACGTTAATATACTGCGCGGTCATTGCAGTTAAATGTACATATTCACGATTTGCGAGGGTGCCCTCTCAAGGCATTGGTTTCTGCCCTATGTAGGAGAATTACAACTTCTGACTATCCCGGGCGGGTGCCTTATTTTTCATTTGTTTGTTATTTCTCTTCCTCGTGTGCAGAACACTCCTCTATACTTACGTCGTTTCTATACGTTAATATACTGCGCGGTCATTGCAGTTAAATGTACATATTCACGATTTGCGAGGGTGCCCTCTCAAGGCATTGGTTTCTGCCCTATG
Organism: Bathynomus jamesi; assembly: GCA_023014485.1. Taxonomy (NCBI): domain Eukaryota; kingdom Metazoa; phylum Arthropoda; class Malacostraca; order Isopoda; family Cirolanidae; genus Bathynomus; species Bathynomus jamesi. The sequence goes on along the minus strand of JAJOZX010000416.1, from coordinate 1,026,096 downwards.
TAGGAGAATTACAACTTCTGACTATCCCGGGCGGGTGCCTTATTTTTCATTTGTTTGTTATTTCTCTTCCTCGTGTGCAGAACACTCCTCTATACTTACGTCGTTTCTATACGTTAATATACTGCACGGTCATTTCAGTTAAATGTACATATTCACGATTTGCGAGGGTGCCCTCTCAAGGCATTGGTTTCTGCCCTATGTAGGAGAATTACAACTTCTGACTATCCCGGGCGGGTGCCTTTTTTTCATTTGTTTGTTATTTCTCTTCCTCGTGTGCAGAACACTCCTCTATACTTACGTCGTTTCTATACGTTAATATACTGCACGGTCATTGCAGTTAAATGTACATATTCACGATTTGCGAGGGTGCCCTCTCAAGGCATTGGTTTCTGCCCTATGTAGGAGAATTACAACTTCTGACTATCCGGGCGGGTGCCTTATTTTTCATTTGTTTGTTATTTCTCTTCCTCGTGTGCAGAACACTCCTCTATACTTACGTCGTTTCTATACGTTAATATACTGCGCGGTCATTGCAGTTAAATGTACATATTCACGATTTGCGAGGGTGCCCTCTCAAGGCATTGGTTTCTGCCCTATGTAGGAGAATTACAACTTCTGACTATCCCGGGCGGGTGCCTTATTTTTCATTTGTTTGTTATTTCTCTTCTTTGTGTGCAGAACACTCCTCTATACTTACGTCGTTTCTATACGTTAATATACTGCGCGGTCATTGCAGTTAAATGTACATATTCACGATTTGCGAGGGTGCCCTCTCAAGGCATTGGTTTCTGCCCTATGTAGGAGAATTACAACTTCTGACTATCCCGGGCGGGTGCCTTATTTTTCATTTGTTTGTTATTTCTCTTCCTCGTGTGCAGAACACTCCTCTATACTTACGTCGTTTCTATACATATATATATATATATATGCAAAGAACGACGCATGTTAGCAGAGTGCCGCACAAGAGGAGGAGAGAAAACGAGCAATGAAAAATGAGACTCCTCCCGGGAATCGACCCGGGATCATCCGATTGCTGGTCAGATATGCTGAGCATTACACCAAGAGCCTCCCTGAATCAGAACTCGTAATTCTCCTACGTACGAGCGGAATCGAATACCCTTTGATGGGGCACCTTCTCATGCCGTATATATATATATATATATTATATATATATTAGTGATGTAGCGGATGTCATTTTTTTCACATCCGCGGATGCGGATGCGGATGAGGATGTTTGATTTCAACATCCGCGGATGCGGATGCGGATGTCTACATTTTCGTTATTTTTTAGGATATATTCGAGATTTGTTGTGTTTAACGTATATAATAAGTTATTATATAGAGAGAGCTGTAGCTATAATGTAGTATAATTGATTAATTGTACAATAATTGCTGTACTTTTCTCTGAACATATAAAATAATATCAAGCATCTAACTAATATAGAAATCAATTAGTGAATTCGTCTGCAAATAAATTCGTTATATTTTGTTGAGTTTCAGCCACAATTAGAAACCATAATTGTGTTACCAGGATGCGGGACGTGAACCCAACTCAAATGCACCCCCACCGACCTCTTTCCCCAACCTCCACCCTTATAGAAAGAGATCTTTAATTAGCTTGATAACTATTTATATTAAGTTTAAAGTTTTATTAGGCATATTTATAAATGAGTAATTAAAATAAAGTAAACTAAGATGTTCATCGTTTAATGTTCAAACTTCATTATAGGAAGGTTATGCTTAAGGAACATTAATTTTTCTGCCTTTTCTGCTGCCAGTCTGTTTCTTTTTTCATCATGTATTAATCCAGCACTGCTAAATAATCTCTCGCTTGGTACGTTTGTTGGAGGACAGGCTAAATGTTTCCTTGCAAGTTTACTCAAGTATGGATAGATATTCTGCGTATTTTTCCACCAACAACTAATAGGATTGTCACATGCAGCCAGGCGTTTTTCTTGGTGATAGCTCTCGATCATTTTTACTACATCTTTTGACATCGCGTAGGTCTCGTCATTGCTGCTTGACTCAAGAAACTGAGAGACAGATTCTGTGATAGATTTGCTTGTTGAAGGTGTTGGTTCTGTCACTGAAACTTTTATTCTTTTGGTGGGTGGCGAAGCGACAGATTCAAGAGATTGAAGCTCTTCAACTGCTTTGCCAAGTGATGATTTAACTCGTTCTAATGTACTAGGTGAAAATAACTTAGCTTTGTAACGTGGATCTAAGTAGGTTGCAAGAGAATAACTTCATACAAGAACAGCCTCTCGTCTTGTCGCTTGCATCACTTTTGCGAACAATGAACTAGTTCTATTAATATAGTAGAATTTGATAATTTCCGCTTATTAATGACGTTTTATCTCAATGGTCCACATCCGCACGACATCCGCAGTCCAAAGTGCGGATGCGGATGCGAGAAAATGTGCGGATGTTCCGCGGATGCGGATGCGGATGCGGGTGTGACCTACATCACTAATATATATATATATATTTTTTTTTAACTGCAAACGACACAGTATAATTAATGCAAAGAACGATGCAGTTAAAAAAATATATATATATATATATATATATATATATATATATATATGGCATGAGAAGGTGCCCCCTCAAAGAGCATTCGATTCCGCTCGTACGTAGGAGAATTACGAGTTCTGCTTCATGGAGGCTCTTGGTGTAATGGTTAGCATATCTGACCAGCAATCGGATGATCCTGGGTTCGATTCCCGGGGGGTGTCTCATTTTTCATTGCTCGTTTTCTCTCCTCCTCTTATGCGGATACGCTTCTAACAAGCGTCGTTCTTTGCATTAATTATACTGTGTGTCGTTTGCAGTAAAAAAAAAAGTGTATATATATATATATATATATATATATATATATATATATATATATATATATGATACACACAGACAGTGCCTGGAACAAGGAACTCTTCTGGGATAATTAAATCCACTATAGTCGGGCTAGCATCATGAAAAAGAAAAACTATGGTATTTGTCATTTATTCGGACTATAGTGGATTTAATTATCCCAGAAGAGTTCCTTGTTCCATGCACTGTCTGTGTGTATCATAAAAAACTCAGGGGACCATTCTGAGTTCATTCCCATATATATATATATATATATATATATATATATATATATATATTATATATAGATATATAATAATAGCGGAATTTAATATGATTATTTTTAATATGATTTTAATCAGTCTGATCGTTAAGTACAATGTTACAAAATGATTCTCGTGTGTAACGGTTATTTGACGAAACAAACTCTGTTTTAGGCTTACAAAGCGACTTGAAAGAGAAGTATTAAGTGTTTTTAAAGGTAACCAATCACGTAAAAGCTTACAGTTACAACCTTTTTTAACCAATAGCAAGACGCTCATAGAAGGGTTCTACGAGAATGGCTATGGAGGAGTTCCCGGCATTTTTGTATAAGATATCCCAGATTCTTTCCTCTTCTTATAGGGGGAGATGTCATAAAAGTGTAGTGCGAAATTAAAGTGTAAAGGTGGATAACTTAATACCACTCTCTCTCTCTCTCTCTCTCTCTCTCTCTCTCTCTCTCTCTCTCTCTCTCTCTCTCTTATACAGTTAATTTAAAGGTTAACTCAAAAGCCCCACCCATAATTTAAAACTGTCAATTAATAAACGTTATAGAAAATCTCTGCCTTTTATTCGTCTCTCAGCCACGCTGTTTTGAGTAGGAATGGCGATTATTTCGAGTACAAAATACCCATAAATAACAAAGCAGTAAATTATCAACGGAAGATCTAAAATCATTAAATATATACAGGGTGTCCCAGAATTAACTATCTATTTCAATGAAATCGGACAAATTTTTTAAAAACACACTTTTATTTATGTTTATCATGTTAAATATGTGTTAAAAATGTATAAATTTCTAAATTTTTTTCATAATTTTATTTTCATAATTTTTTCATAGTTTTTCATAGTTTTATTTTCATTCTCTTTCAGAACCCTATTAATAATGAATACACAAGAACGCATCTTTGTTGTAACATCCCGTATCAAAGCCTTTTTCATCAGTGTCGAACGCAAGATTCTATGAACTGTTGTCTTGGATATGCTGAGTCTTCGACCGGCCTCCCTAACCGAAGTTGTTGGTTCATCCTCAAACAATTGTCGTACCTGTTCGGTACTGTTACGTGCTGTCCTTGGGCGTCCTCTTCCCACCTCGTCGTGTACGGATCCAGTTCCTTTAAATTTGTTCACAAGTTCACGAATCGCTTTGTCTGTAGGACCGGTTCTGTGGAATCTTCTTGTAAATTTTTCTCTGATTTCATTACATTGCATTCCTTTGATACGGGATGTTACAACAAAGATGCGTTCTTGTGTATTCATTATTAATAGGGTTCTGAAAGAGAATGAAAATAAAACTATGAAAAACTATGAAAAAATTATGAAAATAAAATTATGAAAAAAATTTAGAAATTTATACATTTTTAACACATATTAAACATGATAAACATAAATAAAAGTGTGTTTTTAAAAAATTTGTCCGATTTCATTGAAATAGTTAATTCTGGGACACCCTGTATACACACACACCTTCCTTTCAACCTTTCAAATGTTCCTTGCCATGATTCCTCATTTCACGAAGGTCAAGGTTTGAATATACAGGGTGTCTCTAAAATAAATATTCCAAAAAAAGTATTATTTACTGTTTTAGTTTTACAGATGTCGGAAAAATTAAAAGACCATGTAATTAAGGAGGTTATGAATTTTCTTAACAGTTGTGTTACATTTACATTACATCTTATTTTTAGTGACTAGGCTACATTTCACACAAAGGCAAAGCAAACCTCCATAACTGTAGGATTTAGGGTGAACAGCCCACATGAAATCTATGAACACGAGAGGGATTCCCCTAAAGTAAATATCTTGTGTACTTTGTCAGGTTCTCGCATTTATGGACCTTATATTTTTGATGAACGAACTGTAACTGGCGGTTCTTACCTAAAGATGCTAGAGAGTTTTTTATTCCACAATTACGAGGAACTCCCTGTTTGTTACAAAGAACAACCTTCCGAAATGGAGCACTATCGTATTTTGTGGAAACGTTCGAACATTTTTGAACGAAACATTTTCAGGGCTTTGGACTGGTAGGGTAGCCTGGGTAGGACTTATAAAATGGCCTGCTCGTTCCCCCCACTTATCCCCTTTGGACTTCTATCTTTGGGGCGCTTTGAAAACAAAAGTCTACCAAAGCAAACCAAGGGATCTTCAGGAGTTAAAACATTGTATCCGTGATGTTGTCATGCTCATTGCCCATCCCTGAAGCTCTGTTGGAAAATGTGTTTTTAGAATTTGAACCCAGAATAAGATTAATTATAATTAATGATGGAAGACACGTACAAGTTTATTATGTAAATAAAATAAAAATTAAAACCCTTCAAAATATAATGTAATTTGGATTTTGCTGATATCTGAAATAATAAATGTATAATTAAGATTTGTTTTTGGTATATTCATTTTGGGACAAACACTCTCTCTCTCTCTCTCTCTCTCTCTCTCTCCCTATATATATATATATTATATATATATATATATATATATATATATATATATATACTGTATATATATTATATATTACACAAATTATGCCGACCTGGAATAACGTTGAATTCGACTTCGTTCCATTCGAATTAATTTCGTTTCGATTCTATTCCATTCTGCCCCATATCCATCTCATTCCAGTTCAATTTAACTTCAGTGTTTTCTGTTTAATTCAAATTCCCAAATTTTTAATTTAAACCGAAGTTACACAACCCTTAACCTAACCTAACTACAGTAATCGTATGTACGCCAAACGGTTAGGGAAGTAACCTAACCAGATACTAAATAGTAGGTCGATCTCATTCCAATAGTATTCGACTTTATTCCATCCGACCTACTTCCGACTTCATATGCAGTATATATATTTTCCATTTCACTACATATTTTTTTCTATTATTTTTCCATTTGGGTGCATGCAGTAAAGTCTTTGTGCTTTCGCCTCCTCATTTCTCTTTCATTTCGTCTCATACTCTAGTCTTATTCATTCGATCTGATAGCCACGCAACCTACCTT
>JAJOZX010000416.1:915000-1015000 GCA_023014485.1 Bathynomus jamesi | reverse complement strand
AATGATGAAACTCAGAATTAAACGCAATCCTTTTGCAGTAAGATTTCCCCTGCACTTCTGCATGACTTCACTCTCAAATTCTAATATAAAACGTGAGGATGAGATACTCTACATTCCTATATTTACATTTAAATAAAAAACCTCTCTGGGGAAAATATAATACATAACGGATAAGTATCATATATGAAAATCCCCTTGTAAATATTCTTCTTCTCTATAACAAAATAAAATATATTCACCGCAAGAGAATCCTTTGTGAATTTGCTCCAAAGAGATTGTATCTAATAATAATAATAATAATAATAATAATAATATAATAATAATAATAATGATAATAATAATAATGTAGCGTTAATACTAACAAATCCTTTTTAATATTTAATTATTTATATAAGCCCCATTTTAAAAACCTGAATCTTTGTACCAGACTCAGAAAATATGATCAGCGTGACATCTTTGTAATTTTAAATTTAAAAAGGGTCTTCAAATTTAATAAACGATACTTTTCCGCAATATGGATGTCACTTTTTAAATATTAAAAAGATAAAATTTTTGGAAAATATATTGCTGTTGTAGATATTAAAAGTGGTTTGATGGAGTGAAAATAAGAGGAAGTTGAAACACATAGAGAAGATACTTTCAGAAAAATATAAAACCCTTAAAAAATGAAAAGATTCTCATGTGATGTTACTGTATGTACAGTTCGCCTAGAAAAATGAAATTTTTTAAAAGTATAAAAATAATTACTAATTGGTATTTGGAAATTTAGGATCAAGTAAAGATAATCCCTCCCAGGTCACACTAGTAAAGCAAATCCCTCCCAAAAATGACCAAGTAAAGATAATCCCTCCCAGAAAGTAAAGTAAAGTGAAGCATTCTGACATAAGGATAAAAATTAAAAGAATCTTTTTTTAAAAAATGATTTATTTGAAAACAAAATTTATTAAAATTCATTTATTACAATGGATCAAGTAAAGATAAGCACCCCCAACCTTTTTTAGTTAGCTTTATAAGGCTAACTAACGAAAATATCACGACTTAACCTAACCAATCGTTAGGTCAACTGTACGCCCTTGACGATTGGTTAGGTTAGGTCGTGATATTTTCGTTAGTTAGCCTTATAAAGCTAACTAAAAAAGGTTGGAGGTGCTTAACTTTACTCGATCCAAAGACTTTAATTAAAGCGGTATTGCGGTAAAGCGGTATTACCAACTTTACCAAGTAAAGATGATCCCTCCCAAAAAATGATCAAGTAAAGATAGTCCCTCCTTTTTCTGTTGGGAGGGATTACCTTTACTTGATCCGAAATTTATTTTTGGTGGTTGTGGGGAGGGGGCGACAGTAATAAAATCTCAAAAACAAAACCTAATCATTACCAATTAGTAATTATGATAGGTTTTCTAGAGTGTTACGTTTCTAGGATAACTTTTTTCCGAAACTGAACTCGTCCGAAGGAACTTATAGACATTTCGTCAACAAGAAATTTGATCGATATTCTAATAACTCAAGTTTACCTAACATAACCCAAGTTAACTTAATCTAACCTAACTTAATCTTAAAAACCTTGTCGATAGAATGTTAAATCGAGAAAAATGACGTCCACCTGATAAAAAACAAGTGGTGTACTAGTGTCGTTGTTCCGAGGAAAGATGTATCTCCGCTTGTATTGGTTGTACGCACTCAAACTACCTTTTTATTTAACTTACAAAAAAACATTGTCAGATTTTAGACTAACAAACTTCTGCTTTCGAAATTTTGTTAAAATTGAACTAAATAAAATGATGGTAATTCAAAATAAATTTGTTTAAATTAAACAGTAAAAAAATTATATTTATTGGAAATTGGGCTTCACTTTAGGTTGGAAATTTGAAAAAAATTATTATTTCAAGTAAATATAATCTTATATGGGTTTAATCAAAACCAAATTTATTTTGAAATAACTTATTTAGTTGGGTTTAAAAAAAAATGGGTTTCATAATTTAGAACATAGTATTTTGTTACCCTAAAATCCAAAGTAAGTTTTATATTTAAATTAAGTAAAAAGAAGAGGTTTTTTTGGGGTGTAACCAAAACCCCGAGGGCTGAAAATTATTCAAGAGAAATACTGCAATACATTAAAATTTACTCAAGGAATATTAATACGAATGTTTTGAATAATATTGAGAAATGTTTATGATTTAATATATTATTATTATTGTAAAGAGGGTCATTTTTGAGATGTAAATCCCCTTTGATCAAATATTCGTATAAAATTCAGTGATTTTTTTTTTTAAAGAATAAATATTTTTCAATGAAAGAAAATTATACAAAATACCTTTTTTTTCTATGCAAGTATTTTTAAAGACTTTAAATAGTCGTTGAATCGCTGACCTTTTTAAAGGCTACAAAACATTTTATAATAATAATAATAATAATAATAATAATAATAATAATAATAATAATAATATTATTATAAGTTCAAAATTTAACTATTCAGAAGGTATTTAATGAATGTACAATATATATATATATATATATATATGAACATTATTTCACGAAAGTAACACTTGAATAATATTTATGAGTGTTCCTGAAGGTGTCATTAGACGAAAGCGCTTGAGCACCATTCTGTTTCCTTTTTCCTTCGTGGTTATTTTCATCATATATATATATGGCACAAAAGTAAAGTACAAATTGCTGATATCGTACCGAATGAACTTCCAAATTTTAGCTAAGTTACTGCCTTGAAAACAAATGCAATTATGTATCTGGCAACCGTACTGTAATTTATAGATCCGAAATTATGCAGTGACATTCAAGAAAGTATATTGGTAATTAAACTTCTACAAACTAATTGATTATCATATAACTGTAGCATTAATGATCTGTTTACGGAGGTATTTTGACAGGAAGATTCGTTTCCATAAATTATCTGAACAAACAAACATGGTTTTAAATATCAAGGGATTTCTTTACTCATGAAATTTTAGGTAGTATAGTAAAATAGTAGATTGAAAATAGATAATATCTTTCTTGTTTTTTTTTTTTAACTCTTTAAAGACATGTTTATAAACAACTTTAGTTTTGTTAAGTTTTCTTTTTATTAATTATTCTAAACATTTTTAAGTATTGTTAACATTTTTGTAAGATTATTCTTACCAAAATTTTTAAGTGAAGTCTCATTTGCTAACTTCGATCATAAAATGTTAATTTTACAGTTCATTTTATCTCATTATTTGATATGTTAAATAATATGTTATGCATTATTATTATTATTGCCTGAAAAGCTGTCATGCTTCCCAACGGCATATTCAGATAAGAATATTGTAATTAAAGTACAAAAATTAAACGTTAATCCCAAACATTGGGTAAACCAAAATGGATGTAACAGGGTGATTCAAAAGTCAGGTTACATAGGGATATACTGTTTTATGTAATGATAGGGGAATAGTCACATCACATGTTCGATATGGCCACCGTTAACGGCAATGCACTTGTGCAGCCAGCTAGGAATATCACATCAATGCGCTCCTCCTTCGATAACATCTCATAACTTATTTACCTGCAAAGAAACAGAAAAGCCCTATGTAACCTGACTTTTGAATCACCCTGTATATCTTAGGTAATGTGTTCTTTCTGAATAATGATTATTATTATTATTATTATTATTATTATTATCATTATTATGTTTAATAATGTTATGCATTAATAATACACTAAAACTAAAACCTAAATTTAGAACTTGTAACTTCTTTTTGAGGGCGTATTCTAGGGGAAGTTTCTCCTTCTTTTGGGTATTAAAGCTTCCTGTCAGATGATATAATAACTTCTTTTTAATTTCAGACAATAGAAGATAATATGTCTATGCATAGACGGTTGTGGGAAGTCTTTATTTTCTGCGGAGAGGAACTTCCTTATAAAATATTTTAGGATTATTTTAAGATTATGCCAGCGAACAACCACTTGGTTTGGGTGCGTCACTTATTTAAGTGCCTTTAAGTATTTAGACAGAATTTGTATTTAAAAAGTGGCTGTGTGTGGTTTTAATATGTTTTGGTACTCGAGGCAGTTTCCTAAACCTTCTTTGTAAAGTAGAGCCAGCGGACAATATTTAAAATGTTTATCGTATAAATATTAATATTTTTAATTTTTTACAAAGCTTCATATTAGTAATATTACGCCTTACGTAATATTATGATGATGATACTAAATAATACCAAATTTTTTTTAAATGTTTGTAAGAAAAGCTTTTGACTACTGAATAATTAACATAAGCAGTGGAAAAAGTTTAGGGAGGAACTTAAAAACGTAGATTCAGAGGCTGTCCGTCCTCTTTCCATGCCGGAGAATTTCGACCATTTCACTTTATGTGGCATATAAAGTTGCCGTTATGGCTCGTACTGTCATTTTCAGCTGTATGTGAAAGTTAGGCCTACTTAACCTTCTATCTTTGTATCTAATGTAAAACAATATCATTAAATCATGCGAATAAAAACAGGAAATAAACCCTACCTCGAATAATGGCTAAAATATAGAAACCTTAATAAAACCTATGATTCCTGTCTCCTTTACATCGAAAAATATTCCTTAAACAGTTGTAACACGCGTATGGGAAAAAAAAAGATACTATCTAAAAATTTAACACGGAAAAACTTTTAAAAGCAGAAATTACTTAAACCATAACACAATATTTTCGTCCTAAACTAAAAATAACATCCATAAAAAAAACATTAAAAAAGGGCAAAAAACTGAGCCAAGTAAAATAATGACAAGGCTCTTGTCATGCTTAATAGCGTTCAGAAGGAGTCTATCTCGTTTTGGAATATACGAGTAGAGAACTTTAAAGATAATTTAGGGGCAGAAACGCAAAGAGGAGATGGGAGGTTACAGGTTGGTTGCGCCAGCTGAAATTGGCTGCATCAGATGTTTTGCAGACTGCCAGTGGAAGAGGTTAATAAAGTTTTTGTTTCTATTGCAACTTAAATGGAACGTAGTTTAATATATATATATATATATATATATATATATATATATATATATATATATATATATATATATATATCGAGAGAGGAGAGAGAGAGAGAGAGAGAGAGAGAGAGAGAGAGAGAGAAAGAGAGATGTTAATGTTAAATATAATGCCGACTGCATTCGAATTAAAGACCATCAAATGGCTATACTAGAATCCTTAAAATTACGAAGTAAATCGATTTCACTTCTAATACCTAACTGCAAAGAAAAAGAAAAACATTCCACTGAACTTCATATTCTGGCCTACAAAATGTTATTAATTGATTCTCATTCCTAAAAGAGCGCCTCAAATCTGAATTCGGTAAGATGAAATTTGAATAATGCATTAAAATGCATTTCTATCATTCGCTTTTCGGTTTCCATAATTTAGCATATAAAATCTCGAGCGATTTTGTTATTGATTTTAGTATTATTTTTACGTTAACAAATTTAACATTTTAGTTTCTCTAAAACCATTACAGATAAATTAAATGAGAAATACAGAAAAAAACCGGATCAATGAAAGAAAGCCAACCCCCCAAACGAGTCAGGGGTGGCTTTCTTTCATTGACACAATTCGGGGGTGGCTTTCTTTCATTGATCTGTAAGTTATTTAGGTAGGTAGTTAGTTATAAGGTTAACTAACGAAACTATCACGACCTAACCTAACCAATCGTCAAGGGCGTACAGTTGACCTAACGCTTGGTTAGGTTGGTCGTGATATTTTCGTTAGTTAGCCTCATAAGGCTAACGAATCACTGAAAGAAAGCCCCCCCCCCAAACGGGTTAGGGTGGCTTTCTTTCAGTGACACAATTCGGGGGTGGCATTGTTTACTAGAAACTTTTGGGGGTGGCTTTCTTTCATTGATCTAAAAAAAAAACATAATTTTGTCCCAGTTCAAATAAGTCACACTGTAATGTCTTTAGAAGTACTGAAAATTGTTAGTTATATACTAGAATTTAAAGTAGGTCTACGTCATAAATATTATATTACGGTTTTTAATGTTTTTAAAGAAATGCTAAGCCCTTAACTTATCACTAACTTACTTGTGGCTTTCCCACCGTTTTACGCATTAACCGCCCAAACTCAAACTTGGGCTATTTTCCCGTCCAAAAATGACTGTACGAATACTGTACTGAATCGCAACTTTGAAGATTCTTTTATCAATCATTTTAAAAAATCATTTCTTTCATCATGGAATTTTTATTTTTTCTAACGCTGTTATTGTGCTATTCCTCGCTTAATGATGTCAATGACTTATTTTTATAACTGTACACAGTGGCAAATTACAGATATACTTTGGAGAATAGTCGGTACTGAAGCCAGCAGAATGATGTTGGTATAGTCATTGGGGGTTATCATTCTATAGAAATGAACCATTTGCTGAGCTTTTCGGAGAAGTAAAATTCAAAGAAGAGAATTTTATGTATTTTTTTACTTCTAGAAGTTACGTAATGTCTATATATATATATATATATATATATATATATATATATATATATATATATATATATATATATATATATATATATATATATATATAATATATATATATATATATATATATAGAAACGACGTAAATATTGAGGAGCGTTCTGCACACGAGGAAGAGAAATAACGAACGCAGAACGCTCCTCAATATTTACGTCGTTTCTATACATTAATATACTGCGTGGTCATTGCAGTTGAATGTACATATTCACGATTTGCGAGGGTGCCCTCTTAGGGCATTGGTTTCTGCCCTATGTAGGAGAATCACGACTTCTGACTATTGTGTGTGCCCTGTGGTGTAGTGGTTAGCATATCTGACCGGCAATCGGAAGATCCTGGGTTCGATTCCCGGGCGGGGACTTCATTTTTCATTTGTTCGTTATTTCTCTTCCTCGTGTGCAGAACGCTCTTCAATATTTACGTCGTTTCTATACATTAATATACTGCGTTGAATGTATATATATATATATATATATATATATATATATATATATATATTTACAAATACTCGTATTTACATTTAGCGAATTAAGATGGCTTTTAATAATGTTTAAATCTGTATCCAAAATAAAATTACATAAAAAATGAATCCAGCTTCGATTTTATTCTATGAAAGTAATTTTCTGATTTCTGTTGAGATTTCAATTCTAGTTTGGGCTAAACTGATCTGAAAGAAGAATCGATTCCAATTCCAGACAGAGAATTCTATGATCTACAGATCTACAGAAGCTAAGGTTAACAAAGACCCTAAGATCCACTCTAAGGTTAGCCCGAGAGAAAGGAAAGAGGAGGGGGTCAAAAGAGGAGAATAAGGGGTTAAGTAGCAAAACCTATCATTCTTGGGTTAAAATTCATTCAGAAAAAGAGAAAGAAAGACTCCCCATCATCATCCACCGGCCACTGCCGACAAGTCGGAAAAATAGTCGAAGAGAATAGGAAAGTGGTGAAAGATGAAAAGAAGTAAAATAAGAACGCTTACAAACCATGCCAACACAGTCTTAACTCACTGTCAGACCATGCAAACTACAGACATGCAAGTAAGGAGAGGATAAGAGAGAAAAAAAAAGTAGATAAAGTAAAAAAAGTGAGTTAGTTTACGCTTCGAGCTACATCTACGTTCGTGTTAGTCTAATTTTTTTTTTAATAATTTTATTGCTGGCATCACACGCTGGCATGTCACAAGCTGGCATTATCGTCAACAGACTCATCCCTGATCACCACCCCCAAAGCTCCTGTTGCTAATTGTTTTTTATTTTAAACAACGTTAATATTTTTAAAATGCCTATCTAAACCGTTGTTAAACACATTAACGCTGGTAGAGTTCACGACGGGCGCTGGAAGATTATTCCATTTATCAATTACTTTAAACGTAAAGAAGTTTTTAGCGATATTAGTAATGAAACGTCTGCCACGCAACTTAAATCCGTTATTACGAGTATTGCTATTATCAAAAGTGAACAGTTTGTCAAAATTTACGTTATCGATGTTATTAACGATTTTGAAAACTTCAATAAGCTCCCCCTTAATCTCCTAGTTTCGAGTGAATGCAAGTCTAACTCTTTAATCCTATCTTCATAAGGCTTGTTGCGCAATGACGGAATTAGTTTCGTGGCACGACGCTGAACCCTTTCTAACCTATCAATATCCTCACGCAAATACGGGCACCAAAACTGAACGGCATATTCTAAATGAGGCCTGACTAGGGACTTGTAAAGGGGCAATATAATATCCTTCGATTTAAATTCGAAATTACGCGCTATGAAGCCTAACATCCTATTAGCTTTTGCGCAAGACTCCAGGCACTGGTTCCTAACTTTTAAATCCTTAGATACGCGTACGCCTAAATCTACTTCCTCGTCAACGCTCGCTAACTCTCTATCATCCATCGTGTACGTGTAATTATTGTTACGAGAACCTATATGCAAAACTTTACATTTGTCTACGTTAAATTGCATCTGCCACTTATCCGTCCACTCCATAATCCTATTTACATCGTCTTGGAGCCTATTTCTATCGTCCTCGTTAACAACCTTACCGCCTATTTTAGTATCGTCCGCGAATTTTGACACGTTACTAGTCAATCCTACATCTATGTCGTTAATGTAAATTACGAATAGCAATGGGCCTAACACTGAACCCTGTGGGACACCGCTACCTACATCCAACCACCCCGATTCACTACCATTAACAACGACCCTCTGTCTCCTAGCACGAAGCCATTCCTCTAACCAGTTAGCTACCTGACCGCGTATACCGTGCGCTTTAACCTTCGCAATTAATCTTCTATGCGGAACTGTATCGAACGCCTTTTTAAAATCTAAATAAATAACGTCAGCCGCTCTATGCCTATCGTATTCGCGCACTATTTCGTTATAAAATTCTAACAAATTAGTTAAACAAGATCTATGGCGTCGAAACCCATGCTGACTACTATTAATCAAATCTCTACTTTCTAAGTGATCGATGATACGATCCCTAACTACGGATTCCAAAAGTTTACCGACAATTGACGTTAAGCTAATGGGCCTATAATTGCTAGCTACTGTGCGGTCGCCTTTTTTAAAAATGGGCGTGACGTTAGCTAATTTGAAGTCTTCAGGAATAATCCCCGTTTCGAGTGACTGATTAAAAATCTTCGTTAAGGGGCCTACGATAACGTCTTTCAAATCTTTCAAATGTCTGGGATAAAAAGCGTCAGGGCCTGGAGCCTTGCTAACTTTTAGCCTATCGATATAATGCGCAATCTCACCCTCGTAAACAGTTATTTCATCCAAAATAGTCTCGCTACTAAATGGAACGATATCGTCCACGTCGGGGACATTATTTACGTCTTCTACGGTAAAAACTGTCGCAAAAAAGTTATTGAAAATACCCGCCATCGCCTGAGCGTCAGAAGCCAAAGCGCCGTTAACATCCACTAGAGGGCCTATGTTATCTTTTATCGGCTTACGATTATTGACGTATTCAAAAAACTTTTTTGGATTATGTTTACTATCCGCAGCTATAAGTATCTCTAAATTACGCTTAGCATTCCTAACTGATCTTTTAACCTGACGTCTAAGCTCGATATATCTATTAAAGTTAGCTGCCGTGCCATTGCGCTTATTAAGTCTATACGCTCTGTTACGCTCGTTTATGAACTCGCCTATTTCCCTAGTCCACCACTTGGGCCTACCATGATTTCTAGCGCGCTTGGGCCTACGAGGAATAAACTCCCTTTCAATATTCATAAAACTTTCTTTAAACGCCTCCCAATGCAAATTTGTGTCATTACCCATAAATAAGTTATCCCAGTCCACTACTCTCATCCTATCCGCAAAACTATCAAAATTAGCCCTACGAAAATCAGGGACTTCTATTACGTTACTATCCTTAGTGTTTTCTATCAATAACTTAAACCTAAGAATTTGATGATCACTACATCCTAAACTCTCGCCTACTTCTAAACCTTCGACTATATTTTCGCCGTTCGTCATCACCAAATCTAAAATATTGTCACCGCGCGTTGGTTCGGTAACCATCTGTCGTAAAAAATTATCTTCCATGAACTCAATCAATCTCAAACCCTCCTCATTACCAGTAAAAGTCTCGTAATTAACATTAGGGCAGTTAAAGTCTCCGACAATTATACTATTCCGATTGTCAATAAAGTTACCAAGAAGTGAGTAAAATCTAGTATCGGTATCGAGGGTTGAACGGGAGGTCTATAAACAACAACAAAATTAAAACTAATACTACGCGCCCTAACTTCAACGCATATCGCATTAATTGCTGCCGGAAAATCTATCTTAACCTCGATAGCCCTAAGGGAATTACGAATGTACAGCAAAACGCCGCCACCAACCTATGTAACCTATCATTAGTAAAGAGTTTAAAACCCGGTATATCAAGTTCCCCCAACAAGTCCCGAGTCACGGTATTTAACCACGTTTCAGTGATAGCAACTATATCGTAGTTGCCGGAATAAATTATCGCCTTAAATTCGTTTAATTTATTTCTAATACTACGCGCGTTACAATAAAAGACGTTTAAGTTATTTTTTACCACGGGCCGGCGTTTTAAACTATTTTTCACGTCGGGCCCGCGTTCCCCGGACCCACAACGTTTAAAGAAGGCTTCGACCTATACAGCTTTCGTACGTTTTCGTCAATTAACCTACCTAGCCTAGCATTACCTATTTCATTAAAATGCACCCCATCTTTTATAAAAAGGCTAGGATCACTGAATTGACCACAGCTTTACGAAGGGTACATTTTCCTCAGCACAAATCTCTTCTAATTTAGTATTCAAAAATATCGTTTTAGACGTAATCCTAAGACCCAAACCGTGCCTAGGGGTAATACCTAGAACTAAAGACCTATCTGACCTCGCCTTTAGGGACCTAATTAACCTCCTATATCTCTCCAAAAGGTCAGGCACTCTCGTATCGGGCCTATACGAGTCGTTGCCCCCTACCATCATCACCAACATCGAGTGACGGGAGGCTCTAACTCTGTCAACCCTGGCCCCTGGGAGACAGACCCTGCTCCTCTTGGTTGGATGCTGTTCAACGAACTCTGTGTCCATATGGCGCACTAAAGAGTCCCCAATTAAAATAGTTTCCCCCTCATTCACGTCCCTTTCCAAATGGGCGAAAGGGTTCGAAACCTCGATAGGGGGTGAATTCCTATCACCTAACGTACGCGGCCTAGCTCCACCCTTAACTTCTCTAAATCCCTCCCCATCTACTAATCTCGAACCAACCTTAACCCCTTCCTCAACTCTATCCAACCTTCCCGATAAGCTACCTAAACTAGAAACTAGATTACGCACCTCACCCTTCAAATTACTAACGTCTTCAGCGTTAGTATTGGTTCGGCTTTCGTCAACCATAGCCCTATCCCTGCCCTCATCAAGCGTTGCAAGTCTTTCCGTTACCTCACGTACACTGCGTTTTATGTCAACTATTTCCTCCCTTAACTCGCAAAAGAAACAAACTGACCTCTCGGTAATCGCCATAGGACCGCCGTTATAATCTTTAAAATCCGAATACCACTGGTTTACCCCACACCTAACACACGACTCTTTCTCCGACGGCATCGCGCAAGTTAAATTAGTTTATAACCGCCACAAGTTTAAGTTAAATAAAGCCGGCATACTATGAAAACTTCTAAATCGCTAAAAATCACTAATATTCAATTACTTAACTATAATAACAAAATTAATAATAAAAAGTACCTAAAGCTAATACTAAAAATTAAAACTAAAAAGTACATATAATAAAAATACCAATGTTGATGTTAAGCGGATCTTTAGACAAACACTTTCATAACAAAAGGTTCATAGTCAAGAAGACAAAGTAGAATTGATGGACAATTACATATGCATATTTTTACAGGAGCTAATTTGCTTCCATTGAGACGTTGCCAAATTGACTTCAGTTATCCTAACCTAACATGAATGTAGTGCTATATTAAGTCTATCTGGCAGTTCTTCGTGTGGTGAGACATGTTTATATGACCCTAAAATATATCCTGCATAGAACTAGGAGTTATTTGCCATGTACAGAGAGAAAACAAAGACTTCCTGCATACATAGAAATATTATCTTCTTTTGTCTCAAATCACTCAAAAGAGAAATTTTGAAGACAATTTCTTCTATCAAAGAAGTTATGTATCATTAAAAGAAGTTATTACATCATTGACAGAAAATTTGATACCCAAAAGAAGGAAAACTTCCTCTAGAATGTATCCTCAAAAATGTACCCACTTTTTGTTATACTCTTCATAATTTTTTTTTCTTTACTTATCTTCTTTACTTGCATGTCTGTAGTTTGCATGGTATGACAGTATTTGAGTTAAGACTGTGTTTGCATCTTTGTAAGCGTTCTTATTTTATTTCTTTCATCTTTCATCCCTTTCCTATTCTCTTCGACTATTTTTTCGACTTGTCGGCAGTGGCCGGCGGATGATGATGGTGAGTCTTTCTCTCTCTTTTTCTGAATGAATGTTAACCCACGAATGATAAGTTTTGCTGCTTACTTAACCCCTTATTCTCTTCTTTTAACCCCATACTCTCTTCTTTCTCTCGGGCTAACCTTAGAGTGGATCTTAGGGTCTTTGTTAGCCTTAGCTTCTGTAGATCTGTAAAAGTGTAGGACAAAAGATAACAACGAAAGTGAGCTTGCGGGGAGGGGCTACTTCAACTTTTAGTAACCTCTCTATGTAGTATGTACAAGTATATACGTATGTAAGTTCTCTCTCTCTCTCTCTCTCTCTTCTCTCATATATATATAATTATTAATATAAATGAGAAAAGTAAGAAATTTTGCATGATGGATAATTTATCATAAGTAAAAATAAAAAAAATGAATTTAGGGAAGGAGCGTAAAAATTATGAATTTAGAACCTCTTTCGCTTTCGAGGATTCTTGAAACAGTTGTTTGAGGGGGGGGGGGGGGGGGGGGGGGGTAATAATTTAATTTTAAAAATGGCAGTAAGTGTCAAAAAGGACTTGCAAAGGAAAATATGAACGCAAGTTCTTAAAAAGTTGAACCGAATTGAAAATAAAGAGACTCAGAGACACAATAACTAAGAAAAGACTAAGTTATTGCCACTGTTTTTATCTATACGACTAAAGTTTATTTTAGTTGGTTTGTTTTATGAGCTTATGTTCTCTATATCCTACAAAGTCAATATATATATATATATATATATATATATATATATATATATATATATATATGACTGATTTTCCTATAAATCATTGGCTCAACGCAATACGTCCCGTTTACAAAACAGAACCTGTTCATATGTTTACATGCCAATCGTCACGTAGCCCTTTATGTGATTGATTTTAAGTCTCGAGAAACTTTTATAATCTAGCTATTAACTCTAGACAATATCGTTCCAATTTTATTACCATTCAAAACAAGTAGTGCTGGGGTACCTGGTACCTCACCTATACTGTCTAAAGTTAAACCTGTGCTTTCATTTATGTTACAGAAATTTTATCATAAATCATATTATTAATTAACCCCCAATTTTGCAATCCTAATAAAAGTTATTTCCAAAGTATGTGAATACACGTTTTATAGAATGGTATTTTCAATCGTCTTTATTTTTTTTAACAGAATTTTGTTTAACCTTCCCCATTAATACAGGGTGTTTATAAAGTCCATATCTATTTCAGTGAAAACGTAGTGAAAAGGGTAAAATTTAATAACAATATAATAGAAGGCATACATTTAATGAGTACTTAAGCATACATGAGCACCATCAGTATCTCTACAGAGTTTGAATCCGTCAACAGCATTGAGGAACACATTTTGGAGCATGACAGGGGTTATTTTTGTAACTGCTGTTACGATACGAGCACGTAAATGTCCCAGCTTCATTCAGATGGCATTTTGAACACCGTCGTCTTTCAACAAGATGGGGCACCTTGTCATTACGCAAACATTGTTCGGGAGTACTTACATAAACGATTTCCAAATCGGTGGATCGGAAGTGGAGGCAACAGGCCCTGGGCGGCTCGATCTCCTGACTTAACGCCCTTGGATTTCTTTGCATGGGGGCTTTATCAAATCAAACGTCTATCAAACCAGGGTTACAGATCTGCAAGATTTACGGGCCCGTATCGTAACAGCAGTTACAAAAATAACTCCTATCATGCTCCAAAATGTGTTCCGCAATGCTGCTGACAGATTCGAACTCTGTAGAGATACTGATGTGCTCATGTAGAATCATATTCTTAAGTATTCATTAAATGTATGCCTTCTATTATATTGTTACTGAATTTTACCCTTTTTGCTACGTTTTCACTGAAATAGATAGGGAGTTTATAAACACCCTCTACTATGGTTACATCTACACATATGGTTAAACAATGCATTGGAATTATTCGCTGTTCTGCACGCACATTTATGCTGTTTAATTCTAACAGCTGAAGCGTTTCCAGTTTGACCAATTATATATTGCATCACGTGTTTACAGTATATTCGATAAAAAGATACACCCAACTTCATTATCTGGTCCGTTTTTGATTAGATGAGATTTAGCAGTTTTTTTTATAATTAAAAACTAAGTTAACTTCCAATGTTTTAAGAAGATCGGATAATGGTAAAGGAGGCGGAAGGATATTTTTATGATCACTAAAAACGTACTAACTTTTAGTTTACATGTAATATTTTCATGAATATATTACATATGAAGTAACTGCTATTGTACATTTGGCTCATCTTACTTACCTCACTCTATATATATATATATGATATATAGAGAGAGAGAGAGAGAGAGAAGAGAGAGAGAGGGAGAGAGAGAGAGAGAGAGAGAGAGAGAGAGAGAGAGAGAGAGAGAGAGAGAGATTAATCTGTATTGTTATCGGTATTAAAAAATAAGCTGGCAACCGATATATTTAAATTTTATATTAAAATTTTAATACATTATTGAAATGTTTCAGACAAAGTAATTCATTCCATTTAAAAAAAATACACCATCTTTTTGTTACTTTAATATTATGGCTCTTATAAAATATGAATTGCAAAAAATTCTTCTTTTAAATGAACTTTTTTTAATCTTAAGGATAGAAAAAAACTTGTATTATTTCCTTTATTTCGCTTACTGATATCTTCGTATATTTCATAATATTCCCTAATTAGACTTTCTAATGGCTGTGTCATCTCCGTGGCGTATAGTTAAAAAATTAGGATCACCTGAAGATCAGGGCCCCCAGCCTTCTTTAGTTAGCTTTATAAGGCTAACTAACGAAAATATCACGACCTAACCTAACCAATCGTCAAGGGCGTACAGTTGACCTAACGATCGGTTAGGTTAGGTCGTGATATTTTCGTTAGTTAGCCTTATAAGGCTAACTAGAGAAGGCTGGAGGCCCTGATCTTCAGGTAATCCAAAAATTATATCTCGTAGAGACAGTAACAAATAGCTAACACAAAACTAGAAGGACAAAAGCTAGAATAATGCAGTTTGTGTAAATATTATACCTGATCGAATTTAAATTTAGTGTCTATATACGTAAAAACTTAAAAAGTCAAGTTGTTATAGACTGACCATGTCCACATCAGATTTCTAGGGGGGAGGGGGCTTTTAAACCTCAGGTTATATAAATCTGTTTTGTAGAAAACTATTTTATTGTCTTTCTTCTTTTCACCTATTTTCGAAGCTCTCAATCAAAATGCTCCCGAACGTATTCAACAGGGTACTAGTTAGAGCTTTTAGATCCCGTGGAAGAACTTGCAGCCCTTTTGACTGTCCAATTTAATTGGGATTTGTTAGAGCAATATGTAGGATAATCCTTTTAATTCCTGCATACACACACACACACACACACACACACACACACACACACCACACACACACACACACACTATAAAACTATTATTTTAATCCAAAACTGAGTGGAAAACAGTCCACCTGGGTGTTCGTTAAATTTCCAGTTCAGAATGAACAAAATCATATCTTCCATTGCGCTGAAAATATAATTCAGTTTGAAGTCGCTTTTTGAAATATTTTTGAGATTTTACGATACTTCACATTATTCGCGTATCACAGTTGTTCTTTCTGCCAGAATTCTCCTATAACTAGGGTAATGTTGGCATCAGGATTGTTCTAGCTACAGAACTGTCATATCATGGTGATGTCAGTCTTTCCAAATGATTGGTCAATTTTTTAAAATTAAAGGTTCGCGAGTAATTTAGTTTGAATAACATTACGTTTACTGCTGTTTATAGATTTTATAAAACTACCAATTAAATATGTTGAAAGTACTCAGTTTGAATAGGTTTACTGCACCTGCAACAAATATGTAAAGAAAGTTCACTTCCTATTAAGACGTCGATTGAGCTGCTAAACACCGTGTTAAAAAATAGGAAGGAATAATTTTCGAGAACGGCTTGGCATTTAGCAGAATTAAGAATTTCATCGGCGAATGCCAGAGCACTTTCCCAGCATCTCATATCGCTCGTCATGCCATTAGACCTCTAACCACCCTGTTGAAGTGTTAGATGCAAACGGGATTCTTAAAAGTGCTATATCAGGCATTCCCACTGTTCATTTACCTCCGGTCTACGTAAATGATTGGATTGAGACTTGTAAACTTGTCCAAGAAAAGAGTAGACTCCAAAATGCCGTAGGTCTTTGTATGATCTTGGTCTAGTATTACGTTTTGCGATACACCAGCGGGTGTCAGTAAGGGTTTTCGCCGAGCCACTGGTCCACTGTTTCTCGGTTTATGTAAATATCATTCATCCGTCTGTTTGTTGTGACGACATGACATTATTTTAGGAGTCTACAAGGTTTGTGCATTGATTGGATCCCGCGTGACAAGCGAGGGCTTACTGTTTTCCTTCTGTAGCCGATAGTGACCTTCCTGATCGGTGGTTAGCTCCCTGTTTGTTTGTACCAAGGAAATTTGTGATAATATTATAAACTGCCTCATTTGCAAGCCAAACATTTTCAACCATCTGTTCCTCACTTTGAACATAGTCTGATATTGTACAGTCAGTGAAGAATAGCTAAATGTTTTACGTTACATCACGAACCTCAACTGTACGAAGCATCTTTCTAAATCTAAAGAACACCTTCTTTTGCACGTAAAATGGCTTTTCTGATAATTAATTATTCGGGAAACAGTTTTCATTTTCACACACGTGAGAAGACCGGTCGGGTTTCTGCCGAAACGTCTGTATAGAGTTCTAGTAAATAACAAGAACTTTTAATGGTTTCATATATATATATACACACACGAGTATCCCTCTCTCTCTCTCTCTCTCTCTCTCTCTCTATATATTATATATTATATATATATATATATATATTCTCTACTTAGTTCAGGACAGCTTCTAAGCTTATTGAATTGCTGAACGCAGAATAGGAGACAGAAATTAATCGTTTGGTTGTAGCTTTATTACAATAACGTAAGATGAATCGACTATTACCTGAATGTCTAACAACTGAATACTTGAAGCTTCACCTTCTTACTCTACCCTAAGTCCAAATCCCTACAGGAACCTTGTGTGTTTCACTCTTATCCTTCTCTCTCAGGATGTTGGGGGCTACATAAATGGGGAGCCTTTTCCCCGAGAGGAGATTCTTCTCACATTTTTTTACCTTCCTAATATATATATATATATATATATATATATATATATATATATATATATATATATATATTATATATATATATAATATTATATACATATATATACATACAGGGTGTCCTATAAGTCCGGTTCATAGGAAAATTTATCTTAAATTAAATTTACAAAAGTAATACATTAGAACTAAAACTAATGTTGAAATTGATGTCTTGTTTTGGGACTTTTTTTTTGTTGTAGGTAGAATAACACGGAATGGCTAATACTGAAGTGAGTTACACTCCTCAGGAAAAGGCGGAAATTATTCTTTTGCATGCTTCCGGCCTTAGCCAAAGACAGCCAGCTGAAAAATTTCGCCCTCGTCATCTCAGTAAACTACGATCAGGACCTCACACCCCTAGATTTTTTCTGTGGAGTTACCTTAAGTCTGTTGTGTTCATTGACCGTCCACGTACCATTGAAGACCTTAAAGAAAATATCCGTTGTGCACAAATCATACCAGAGACTTTGTGCGTTTACGTTTGGAACATCGTATCAACACGTGCGAACGAGAAGAACGACATCAATTTGAACATAGTTTTCGTTCTAATGTAATTACCTTCGTAAATTTAATTTAAAAATAAATTTTCCTATGAGACCGAACTTATGTGACACCCTGTATATAGTTGTAGGATCGGTTCATTTAGGGACATTTACCGTTTATAGGGTACCATAAAATAACTACATTTTGCAACATTCGTCCCCTTTGAAGAAGAAAGACAAACAAAAATAAACTGATACAAAATACATATATAGTAACAAATAAAATGTGGGGTAAATTTCACAGCTGACAGAATTGTGCCCAAATAATTATTAATGATAATGGCAAACTTTATTGGCAGGGAACAAATCTCGTAAAAAAGTATAATATTCATGACGGTAATAAACGATACAACAAAGTAAACAATAAATTAAAAAATACCAATAATACACGTAATGAAACGTCTAATGATAAAATTAATAACAACAACTATCCAAAGCTAATACTAAAAATTAAAAAGTACAGTACAACCAAGTTTGTAAATAATATAATAAGTAAATAATAAAATAAGTCATAAACTGTATTTAATGAAATTACTTCTATGTATTTTTCGTAATTTGTAATATTTGTATCAAACGAGTCAAAAGCAATTATAAATGATCAATAAACTTAATGGACAGTGGATTCACACACAATCCTTCTATCGATTAAGGCATTCTGTATGAATGACAACTTGTTTAAATTATTCTTATTGAATTATTAGATTAAATTATTTAAAGTGTTTCGAATTCATAAAAGGTATTTCAGGAGGAAGAGGAATATGATAAGTTAAGAAAACGTAAAACGTTAATAACATGAGCGAAAGGTCACTTTTTTAAAGCAGGGGGTACCAATCGACACCAAACAGTAAGAGGAGTTACGAGCATGTATGGCGGTAATCACTTTACAATGGTAATCGTGGTTAATGCCTATACATTTATTCAGGGCACCTAAGGGAATATGAGGGGTCGCGCGTCTTAAGATACCTAAGCGCCACCACAGGCGAAAAAGTGTTTTTGATAGATATCACTATTTTCACCCTTCCTCTATCGCGTGGTTTGGGTTATAATGACCTTACGACACTAGAAGTATGGTTGAAAACCTTATGACGCGAACTACTTTTTTCACCTCTATCGCCAGCCAAAAGTTCACCCAAAGTTCGACATAATAAGAAAATAACAAAATTTAAAAAAAAGTATATATATAAAATATAAAATATGAAAATATATTCCAAAAACTCATCAACATCTTCATTAGCATACTTAGAACTCTAATTTAGCCAAAAATGAACGTTCTAGCTCAATTAATAACAGAGATACTATTGCGAGAATATTGCTGAACTTTGGAGGCGATTTCTGGCGAATTTTAATTTTGGCGCTTAGGTACCGTAAGACGTGAGACCCCTCATATAACTTTGGCGAACTACTATACATTCGCGCCAAGAAATTTTGCTTTAGAGATGACTGCAACGATAAGGTTCACGTAATCCGTTCAAACAGGAAAGTGATGAACTTTGAAAAATGTTAGCAGAACGACGATTCTTAAATAGTCGCTGATGATTTTTGTTAAAACTCATCGAGACAATGTGAAGAAGAAATGGACAGTGTTCTCTGATACTATGTACGATAGTTTCTTGCCAGTTTTTGCTTCCAAAACCCTTAAGAATCAACTTGCAGGATTTAGTGTCAGGATTCCAGTGGCAAGTCCATCACAATGTTGAAAATGTCCATTTTGGTCCTCAGTGGCGTTGATAGCAACAACAAAGCGCAAGGAAGGTAGAGTATGTTGCAATCCATCTATACCTGTTGAAGGGAAAACCCCTCAACAGTGAAAAAAACAACTAAATTTTAACAATTTTGTGAAATGAATCATAAAAATAATAAAACTTATAAATACCATTAATTCCTTTCCTATAAATTTCACAAAACCCTTGACAACCTGTCTTCGAACCAATGTTTATTCAAATTTTTTCTTACAAATTAATTCTATTTGCAAAAAATTATTTCGAATCCAGTTTACAAAACAGTCCTGACAAATTGTTTATCGAAATATTTTTTTCACGATCTTAATTAAAGTGTCCAATTCTCAAAATTTTCATATAAACTGACTGTTTGTTACGCCTCAGTTTTTTTTGTTTCATTATAGTTTGAGACAAATTAAAAATATAAACAAAAGTTTGGTTTGGTGCGTTTTTATTTCAACTTATTTAAACAGGAAATAGCAGGTGAGCTTATTTGTGAAAATACAGCGTTGATATTTTAAATACTACTAATTTTAATCCTAATATTAACTGCCAAAGTCTAAATTTATGATTAAGCGAAGGGTGATGTATATGAATTATACATATTGATCTTATATTGATCTACGTATTAAACTTAATTTTCTACTCGAATTTGTATTTAGATTTCAGTTAACCATGCTATTTACATACAGGATATGCCATTTTTATTAACATCCGGTGTTTCTTCTCGCTTTCCAATCGTCGCCGCCTACGTTTTTCTCCGCTGGTGTCTGCACCTGCGCATTTTGTAATGTCTCCACTTATACTCCGACAAAAGCCTATTTTAATTCATTCCTGACTGCTTCTCAGAGTTTTCTTTACCTGTCTTATAATTCCGCATTACTATAAGAAGATTCCATTCGAGCGGCAAAAGCTGTGAGGCTAATTTAAATAATGATGCTAAAAAATTTTGAAAACATGTTAAGAAGAAAACGGGTGCCAAGAATGTCATCCCATCAACAAGTGATGGAGTCTCTAGGGAGGAAGAAATAGCTAAGTTATGGAGAACGAGGTACTCGAACATCCTTAACAGTGTGGGAAAATTAGTCTTAATGTAGGCTGCAATGGAACGTCAGTCGGTGGGGTCAATGGAAATAAGGGGACTTCAGCGCCTGAAAATAAGAATTTGATTAAAGAACTAAAGACAGGTTTTTTTCTCAGTTATAGATTACCTGTCGAATGAGCGTTTAAAGTATGCTAACGATGTGATGAATATTCATATCTCATTATTGGTTTCAGCTATACTTGCTCACAGTTATATTCCTACAGAGTTTATAAGGGTATATATCACACCCCTTGTCAAAAATAAATAGAGTATGGGGACATTCTATCCAGCAATAACTAGATGCTTGAATAATTTCAAGTTTTAGTAGCATAAAGATAACCTTTGGTTTTATCTATAAATGAGGAACACTCCTCCTAAGCATTTTTTGTCTAATTCCATTGGGGTTGTGTTATCATTTGTGCCTGACATTATTTCTTGAGGAAGTGACGCGTTTGTAACTGACAGTACTCAACTGGGATATTAAGGTCGACGAAAAAATTAGAATCTTTGTCTCGAAAACCAAAGAAAGAGGCTACTGAGGCCAGTGGACAATGGAGAAGAGTAGAATGTGATATTTCAGCTTCCTCACCATGTGTCTGTAAAGAAGGTATAATTATTTAAACAGGAAAATATAATTATAATTATTTAAACAGGAAAATATAATTATAATTATTTAAACAGGAAAATATAATTATAATTATTTAAACAGGAAAATATAATTATAATTATTTAAACAGGAAAATATAATTATAATTATTTAAACAGGAAAATATAATTATAATTATTTAAACAGGAAAATATAATTATAATTATTTAAACAGGAAAATATAATTATAATTATTTAAACAGGAAAATATAATTATAATTATTTAAACAGTTGGGGGTTCAAGAACCACAGACTCATTCCTATTAATTTTTATAATGTACTTCGTACTGCGCCCTACCTCGCTTGGAAGTTCGTCGGATAGTGAAGACGATCTGTTGAGTGTCCGCGACCTTGTTATAACAGATGATTTTGCCCTCGTGGACTGGAGAGACTCCTTCGTCATGGACACGTAGGGATAAGCATACCACTCCCCTCTAAACAAGAATGAAGTGAAGCCTCAAAGGAGGAGACCCTACTTCAAAAAAAAAATCCCGAATGAGAATGGGTATTGCTTCTGACACCCTGTATCCAAGTGGTGTCAACTGATGCTGGTAACGTCGCAAACGGGATCTTCTGATACCACTTATCTGGGTTTTAGTCCAGAACATTTTAAAGACTTACTCAGGTGGAAGAGGACCCACTCTTATGGTTGCTATGATAAATAATTCACAGGCCTGCGAATAAGAACTTTGTAAGGGTTGTTTTCTTACTAATAAATGATTTTATGTAATTCAATAACGCTAATTTCGAATAAGGTGTCCATTTTTTCCTATCACGTAAGGATTTTCTGCAAACTGGAAGGGAAAAAACAACATAAATAAATACTATTTATTTCAATTTACATTAGGTACCTATTTCGCTTTGTTATATTAACTGCAAATGCAAACAACTTTAAAAAGAAAGAAGACTATTAACGTCAATTACATATTCATCTTTATTTGTCCTGAGTTTTCTTGTGAGATCTTTGCCTTTTAGTTTCAAATGTACGCGCTGTTCCTTTTCTTTTATGAAATAATTCTGGAGTATTCCGTTTCAATATCCAGCAGTAATCAGCCATCATGCTGATGTCCCACCTTCCCTGATATCTCTTCTCCATTTCTTTGATGTCTTGATGAAACCAAGCATTTATAAGCATTTATAGGCAGTTTTTAATCAAAATTTAATGAAAATTACTTACATATGTAATATGTAATATGATATTTTGTGAAAAATC
Organism: Bathynomus jamesi; assembly: GCA_023014485.1. Lineage (NCBI taxonomy): Eukaryota > Metazoa > Arthropoda > Malacostraca > Isopoda > Cirolanidae > Bathynomus > Bathynomus jamesi. Next base: position 992,187 of record JAJOZX010000416.1, on the reverse strand, counting down.
TGTACGCGATAGCGAAAAATTAATATTATTTTCGGAATCAGCGTGCAAAAATTACTATATAAATGATAAAATATTTCGGACAACAAAACCATCAAAGGCCTGCGAAAATCAATGAAGAGGATCAGAAACTGGCACAGTGTTCAGACAATGCGAATGCGTCTCATTACGCTAACTTGTGGATTATTATTACCTTCTCATTTCACCCTAAGCCAAATAACTCTCTGAGCGTAGTGTACTCCGTTATAAGGTGTTCTTATTCCTTAAGCCTAGGGATGTTGGGGTTATATAAATCGGGGAATCTTTTCCCCCGAAAAGTCTTTTCGCAGTTTATACCTTCTTAAAAATATATACAGGTATATGTGTACAGTATATTTACAGGGTGTTTCACAACCGGTCTGCCATACTTTGGGGGGGTGATTTTCGGGGTGATATTGAGTAAAAACGTTAATACAACATCGGTGCTATTTCCAACCGTTGCGGAGCTACGGACGTTTTAAGGTGCACGGAAAAAAATAAACGAGAGTATTAATTTGATGTATTTATTGCTACATTTTATGAGATACACCTTATAAATGTTCAAAATGTTCGCCTCGGTTTCCAATGAACAGTCTTGCTCGTTCCAAACAAGAGTCCACTGCCCATTGAATCATTTTGGGGTGTTCTCGTATGTAAGCAGCGACATCCATAATCCGACGTAAGAGTTCCTCTCTCGTCTGTACTTTGGTCTTGTAGACCATCTCTTTCATAAGGCCCCATAAAAAGAAATCTAACGGGGTTAGATCCGGAGATCTCGGTGGCCACGATATTGGGCCAGCACGACCAATCCAACGATTCCCATACTGCTGATTCAAGTAATCTGTAACATGGCGACCAAAATGTGGTGGTGCCCCATCGTGTTGAAAGAACATCCTGCGCCATGTCTCCAAGGGCACGTCCTCCGTCAAAACCGGCAATTCGTTCGTCAGGAAGTTCAGATAAATATCAGCAGTTAATCGTTCTTCCAAAACGAACGGTCCAATCAGCTGATCTCCAATTACACCGCACCAAACATTCACTCAGAATCGTTGTTGAAAATTTTCTTCAATGATACCGTAGGGATATCCCTATCGGCAGACCACAAGTGGGAATTTCGTGTATTGTTAATTCCATCCCGAATGAATTGTGCTTCATCACTAAACAGTATGCGATTAAGAATTTAGCGATACATAACCATCCATTGGCAAAATTGAACACGTTTATAGTAATCATTCGGTTGAAGAGCTTGCACACGTTGCAAATGATAGGGATACAAACCCTCATCATGTATGGTTCGCCATACATGCGATGCGGATTCACCAATTCGTCTAGAAATCCTTCGAACACTGGTAGTTGGGCTACGTTGTACTAGGCCCAGTATGCGCTCCTCCACAGCAACGGGCCTTCGTGTTACATGTTCTTGGTTATGTGGAACAATTGTCCCAGTTTCCCGTAATCTCTGGTGTGTATCACTAAACACTTGTCTGTTCGGTATTCGGCGGTTATGAAAACGTCTTCGATATTCCTCAACTGCCGTTCTGCTGTTACCATCACAGAATCCATAAATGAAATGGATATCAGCGTATTCAGCGGGTGTGAACTGTTGATTCATTTTGCTTGTTCACATTAGCGCAACACAGTGTCTCGTACCACAGATCAGAACCAACTGAAAGAAAAAACTGAGGATTAGTAGTGATAACTTCGATAACCGAAACTACCACTAGTGCTGCCATCTGTCGAATTACACACAAGTAGGGACTTGTTGTTTGCACATTTTAAAACGTCCGTAGCTCGGCAACGTGGGAAATAGCACCTATGTTGTATTAACTTTTTCACTCGATATCACCCCCGAAAGTATGGCAGACCGGTTGTGAAGCACCCTGTGTATATATATATATATATATATATATATATATATATATATATATATATATAATATATATATATATATATATACACACGAGGAGTGATCAAAAAGTATCGATAATTTTATTGCTACGGACAAATGAATGCAATTAAGAAATAACCGTTTACATATGTGAGTCTTCCTGCCCTCTGGCGTCTGCAGTCTGAAGCAAAATCTGCTACCATGAGTTAGTAGTTAGTTGGAGCGCTTAAAGGGAAGGTATGTTTTTGCAGTACGTCGAAATCTCGGAAATGGAGCAACGCACGTGCCAAACTTGGAAAATCTGCATCGGAGACGAACGAAATGATTAAAACAGCTTTTGGAAATGATGCTCTCAGTGTAGTTTAAAACTGGAAACACATCGCCTGAAGACAAGGAACGCAGTGGCGGCCCTTCCACTTCTCATTACGGATGAAAAAGTCCAACAGATTCGATTTCTGGTACGAGCAAATATTTCTTCATTTTTAAACTTTTTGTGCCATTTGTAAACGTTAGCTACACTGAGAGCATCATTTCCAAAAGCTGTTTTAATCATTTCGTTCGTCTCCGAACGCACGTTGCTCCATTTCCGAGATTTCGACGACTGCAAAAACATACCCTCCCTTTAAGTGCTCCAACCAACTACTGACTGATGGTAGCAGATTTTGCTTCAGACTGCAGACGCCAGAGGGCAGGAAAACTCACATATGCAAACGGTTATTTCTTATTTGCATTCATTTGTCCGTAGCAATAAAATTATTGATGCTTTTTGATCACTCCTCGTGTGTATATATATATATATATATATAAAACCTTTGGTTAGCTTCCGCCCGAATTGCTCATTCTGACGAAGGGCAAGCTTTTCACTCCACCTTAGACCTACAGTTTAACGTGGAATCCGAACCACTCCCCTCCAGCAGCCGAGCGACTTAACCACAAGGCCACCCAGGTTACGGTACCCATTTATCTACCAACCACTTTCTTTATTGTGTGAAAGGATGAACAGCTGGGTTTTGCTGCGCGCCGGCTGCCATCACCGGGTCTCGATCCTGGGACCGATGGATTCGTAGTCAGGGACGCTAACCACTACACCACCGAGGCGCCTAGTATATATATATATATATATATATATATATATATAATTTTAAATATAATCCTCAAATACAAACAAACACAAAATTAAATTTTTAAATAATAAAGAAAAGTAAATCCTAAAAAAGACCCCAACAGAAGAAGAAGGAGAAGAAGAAGAAGGAGAAGAAGAAGAAGGAGAAGAAGAAGAAGGAGAAGAAGAAGCTTCAATTCATCTCCAAACCACGGACGATCCTAATTCCATCATATAAATATCCTTCTATCCTAAATTTTACATGAAAATATACTCTGTGTCTCCCTTACAAGAGATGATTAAATTAGAATATTAATTTTCTCTCAGTTCTTTCCCTCTACTCCTTATTATACTCTTCGAGAGCGTAAAATTTATTCAGTAGACAGTGCGACGCAGTATTGTGTTCGTATATATATATATATTCTTTTATACATGAGCTGTATATACGTAGCTAATTAGTTAGTATGCAATGTAGGTTTGCTCGTAATAAGTTCTGCAGAATAAAATTATAATATATATATATATATATATATATATATATACACTGTGTGTATATATATATATGTATACACAGTATATACACACACATATATATACAGAGAGAGAGAGAGAGAGAGAGAGAGAGAGAGAGAGAGAGAGAGAGAGAAGATATAGGGTAATCCAAAAAGGTGTTCCCAAAAGTAGTTATACGACACGTTATTTTTGGAAATACGTTTGTGGATCACCCTGTAATTTTGTCCTAAAAAAAAAAAAAAAGGTAATTTTTTTACGCGCTTAAACTGATACTTTTTAACTTTTGACTTTTAAAACTCGGTAACAATCTATTGGGGAAAAAACTAAGTAGTATTAAGTTTGTAAGCGGTGAGACAGAAACCATATTAAGAGTTGCATGTAATTACAAAGTTGATACCAAAGAAGGCAGAATAAATTGCGGATTTTTTCCTAAGTGCCTTGGATTTTTCGTCAAACAAACTTTTATTAAGAAAATGCCGGGGTAAGAGAGAGAAAAAAGTCAGGACGAGAGGCGTCTTACACACACACACACACTCACACACACACACACACACACACACACACACGTGTTTAGTCAATACGATAATAATTTTTTAAAATTTTATACATAAATATTCTGCTTTTTAAATTTTTCTAAATGCAACACTGAACATTTTGGAACACTTTTTATGGTGATAATTTTGTAAATAACTCTTTTATTCCTGCATGAAATGCGTAGGAATATTTATTTTTCATAAATATTTATTTAACTGGGATACGTACCGGAAATAATAACCGTAACCACTTTTCACTTGAAACTCCGTAATCCGTAATTACTGTACACGGACTACGATCTAAAAATCTCCATTCGTTGTGTCATTTCGCGGAGTTAAACCAATTAAAATGTCGCTCTTGAAAAGAAGAAAAAAAAAAGAAGAAAAAAACCCCACTGGAAACGTGCGATTAATTACGGAGAGTAGCTTAGGAAAACACTGAAAATGATTTAAAATAACTTTATAAATACAATGCGAGACAATTTGTTTCCCAAACTCAGACACAAAATTCCTATCTGCAAATACGACTCTTTTTTATTTTCTCTCTCTCTCTCTCTCTCTCTCTTGCTCGCTCGTTCAGTCGAGAGAGAGAGAGAGAGAGAGAGAGAGAGAGAGAGAGAGGGGGGGGGGGGGTGTTAAAAATACTAGGGGAAAACTGGCAGGAAAAGTGTTAAAAAGAGAAAAGAGGTTGCATACTTTTCTCTTGTATGAAAAAGATCATTAGCATCAGACCATGTTAAACTCTCCACGAAAGAAAAGAATTGTTCTCCTCCCCCTGCACCCCCCACCCCGAAAAAAACTGGACCAGAAAATTAAATATTTGTACAAACTTGCATGAATAATTTTTTCATGTTAGTGTCACTATGTTCTACCGTTAGTTACACCTTTTTTCACACTGTCTCCACTGAAATATTTTTTCAAAGAATATATATGCGTTTCCTTCCATACTTTCTAAGCGAAAGGAATTTGTGTGTGTGTGTGTGTGTGTGTGTGTCGGTGTGCATATGCAATTGAGTATAAATGAGGTCGAGTTTTTGTGTGTGTGTGTGTGTGTGTACATGTGTACATGTGTACATGTGTGTGGGTGTGGGTGTGCATATGCAACTGAGTATAAATGAGGTCGAGTTTGTGTGTGTGTGTATGTGTGTGTGCAGCTCAGTATAAATGAGGTCGAGTGTGTGATAATTTACAGGTGTAGTGTGGTAATTTTTTGTGAGGTAACACTGTTGGTACCTCTGAACATTAAAAATCTATATAAAAATTCTAGAAATATATACACTGTCGGCAAAAAAGCTATGTTGGTCCTGATGGGTTACGCCAGATTAGATTAGTTAAGGTTCGGTTAGGTTAGGTTAGGCTAGATTAACAGAAAACACCGTTCGAGCCCTCAGTTGCGTTCAAACCACTTATCACCAAGGTTAGGTTAAGTTAAATTAGGTTTGGTTAATTTTTTTAAATATATGACTTTAAAAAGGTCGGTACCTCGCTTATGCAGAGATGCACACACACACACACGTGTGTGTGTGTGTGTGTGTGTGTGTGTGTTTGGCTACCATACGAAACCGCGAAAATCTTTCGCATACACACCGAACTCATCCCGATACGAAAGTGCGGGTAGCGACATCAACGTAATCGCCAAAGTTTCAGACTAATTTTTTACTGCAAAACATTAAATATGACGATAAAAAGAATATAACACGGGTTAAATCAGGTTAGATTATGTTAAATCAATTAGAGTAAATGTCATCCCCAGTTAAAAATGTGAAAATGTCACGACTTCGTAAGGTAAATAAATAGTCAAACACGTGTGTATGTGTGTGGTCGAGAAGACTATACAAAAATATTCTTTTCCTTCAGAACTGGAGCAGAACGCATTAAAAATAGGTATAAATAATGATTTTAATTATTAAATTCCATAATAAAGCGTAACTTCAATCTATTTTCCAATTTCGAACGTAATCATAAGAATTCTGTATAATAAAGGCAGGATTAATACGCATAATTTATGTTGTGGCTTTCAGTACAGGATTATATTAAGGGAACTGAAGATATTTAGGGGATTCCTTCGCTAAAAATAATGATAATAATAATAATAATAATAATAATAATAATTTTGTAGCCATTATAGAAAGCCTGACAAAGAATACAATGCCTTTCTCCCCTCATTTGAGTGTTTCATAAGTGTGCTTCCGAGAAAATTTCAGAAAATAACATATATATTGAAAAAGCATAGTTCCTTATGTGTCCTGACTCTTGCGTCACCCTGTATATATATATATATATAAGTCAGGGCTGAAAGACCTCATTAGACACTGGAGAGAAATTCTGTGTTCAAAGAACATAATTTTCTGCGTAGAAAGGTAGAGCACTATGCTTGTGTACGTAGGCATTCACACAATATTGTGTGTGTGTGAGAGAGAGAGAGAGAGAGAGAGAGAGAGAGGGAGAGAGAGAGAGAGAGAGAGAGAGAGAGACGATACTAAAATGATAAACCTTTTCATGCATGTATTATAAAGCCTTCATTCAAATAAAAAATGCGTGTATAACAGACTGAAATGGAACAGGGGATATTTACAGATTCAAAACGAACTCACGATTGAGACCCGACGAAAAACTGCACGTAATGCGCATAATAACGAAAGTTAGTTGGGTCCCTAAAGAGAAAGAAGGGCTTAAGAAGAAAGCTTTAAGTAAACTGACCACCATTTATTGGTTTGTAAATGTATTTCTGAAAAAATCCTTTAAGTAAGGACTGCACCAAGTTATATAGAAGGTAAATAGACACGACGATGATTGTCTTGAAGAACAAATAGCACACCTCATCAGTAGAATGACAGAACGTGTGTCAGTTTTACTTAACGCAAAGGGGAAAGCAACATGATTCTAAATATATTGATTCAACTTATTAACTTTTATTATCAAATCAAAAACTATGGATAAAACAAAGGTGTCTATTTACTTTTGTCAATCCTGTGTATATGCTTTATTTGTGATGATACTGCTGATATTGAAAAGGAAAGACAGTATAGAGGAAGACTAGGAGCTAGTGGAATTCGAACCCAGGTCGCGTGGTGTTCTAGATGGCGTGATTGGTAGAAGCGCTGACTCTGTAACATCTTATTTAAGTTCGGTTATTGCACTTTAGGAAGTGCATTCATGACACTGATATATTGCCATACGAGCAGTTCTTGAAAAAATCTTTACTTTTTACTTATCTTTAGCGCAATTTATTTAGTCGTCTACTGCACAAAAATAGCTGAAGGGAACAAGTAAAACTGTATGCCATGATGTCAGTACATAATAATAATAACAAGGGTTGGAGCAAGAGCCTCATTAGCTGGTCTGAGCGCCAGTGATGTAGGACTCGAGACCTGGTCTCGAGACCTTTTTTTCTGGTCTCGGTCTCGGCCATGGTGGGCTCGACTACATCACTGTGATGTTCCTCAAGTGCAACGAACACTTATCTTCTTTTAAGTAGGCAGTTAACTGCTGAAAAATGTCACAAACTATGAATTTGTGAATAAATTATGAGTAAATTTTGCAATTATCACTTGATGACTTCTTTAGAATCTTTATTTTTGAATGTAAAATACAAAGCTCAGGAATTAGGCATTACACAATAGCGAACACATGCAAAAATTGCATATGGTCTCGGTCTCGGTCTCGGCCATGATGGTCTCGACTAGATCACTGCTGAGCGCTGTGCCATTTTCTGTCCCGCTTCAATATCTGTGTAAAACTGTATACCGTTTAAAGTTTTCTCTACAATTTACAACAAAAAATTGTGAAACTCCTTGAATGAGTTTGCCATTTCCACTTTCATGGGGGGGTATAAGTAAATTAGAAAAAATTAAAGTTTTTCAATATGGTTGAAATTTGTGGGGTTTATAGACCTATATTACAGTACTATAATTTATTCTGAAAACTTGAAGAACATTGATAAAAATATATAGAAATAAATAAAACAGAAAGGAAGACAAAAGAAATTTCGAGGTTTATAGGAGTAGATAGAAAAAAAAATATATAGTCCTTTCGTAGCCAAAGATCCTATCTTTAAAAAAATAACAAGAACTTTCTCCATTTCCTGTTTATTTATCTGGTTTTTGTTAAATAAAGTTCTGAAGATGACAAATACAAATTTGCCCCTATTTTGGGGGTTAAAGGAGGGGATCTTCAGAATAAAAAATACTTCGAATTTACCATCCATTATAGTTTGAAGATGAACATATGTTTTCCTTCTGTGTTTTATAAATAGCATAAAGTGAGAACGGTTTTCGAAATGTAGTAGTGAGTTCGGGTCATTATCACAATGTATATTTAGCTCAGTTTCCCTAATTTTCACGTAATTAAAAAAAAAGAAGGACAATTTGTACATTTACAATGTTGTAAAAAAATCATACTTGAAATGCACTCACCTCCACCTCAAGACTTAAGATTTAGCTTCTTCATCAGCAAAAAACTAGAATCACTGAAAATGAAGAATCTGATTAGTGGCAAGTGGTAAGTGTGTTATCCAGATATTAAATATATACGTTTTAATTTATTAATACTAGCTAGTAGCAGTCAGATAAGCTAACTGGCCAACAAATTCATGAAAAAACGTATAATATCCATCAATGTTCTCGGCTCCGCATCCAAAACCAGTGTGTCAAAATGTGTGAAGCTGCTTTTAAACTCTAAGTGCCTCGCGAGCTTAAAGTAAAGTAGTTTGTGATGAACCTAGCATATGGTACCACTATCAGCTGATCAGAAAGTGTCATTTACTTTAATTTTTAAATGAACAACGATGTTACACGTGCTATGTTGTGCGTAATATATCCCATATTACAGAATCTAACGTATAGCAATTTTAACATATTAATAATGAGGTGGTAGAGGAACTGTTCTCAACCCAGCGGTAGCTGAGCAATTTTCTTGGGGTGAACATGATACATTATTAATAAGTAGTTATATTTTCCTTGAAAAATATTAATATTACTGTTAAAATGTTAATACGTATTTGTTAATATTTTTAATGAATTATGACTGCTAAATATTTAAAATTTTAAATTTTGATCAAGCTGAAAGTAATTTTCCTTTGAGTTAGTCATGTTATATTTTGAGTAGTGCGGTTACGGATGTTGGAAGGATTGTAAGAATGGGTCCCACTCATTAAAAGATAAGAACCGCTGGGGTAGAGGCATTTAAGTACAAAATATTGCTTACTAATAAAAAATGGAACAGCCAACAATGAAATATATTACAATGAAAAATTACCATCAGCATAGACGTGTGACGACATAGACCTAAAAGAGGACTGAGTAATGACAATTAAAATAAATCTGACTTAAAATATTTTAAAATTTTAAGAGCTACTTTTTTCTTTTACTAAGAGTAAATCAGCGGTTACCGCGCTCAATTTTTATTATAAAAGTGAAATAATTAGATATTTTTTCAAAGCTTGTCACAAACGTTCGGTATGCAAAGTGTAGCATTGGCTATGTCTTGGCAAGGTTGATAGTTGGATGGGTGAACGTCCTCTGCGTTCAGATAATATATCGATTTGTGGTTTGTATCTTAAGTAAAGTCTTAAGCCCTCTCTGTCACTCGACCTTGGCTTTTAGTATGGCAGGAAATCATTCATTTAACTAAAATAACAATAGCAGAGTGTAGCCTTATCCATTAAACGTTAAAAACTTGGAGATATATAATGATACAAAATTTAGAAATTTAACAGAACACAACCTATTCTTGCTTAATTTAGAACTAAAACCCTTAACAAGGCTGGCCTGGAGTTAATTAGAAAACAGCCAAGACAGCTGAGCCGACCGAGTTTCATCATAAGTTTTACATTATAGTGTATTAATTTTTTGGTAAACTTTACTTGAAGATACCTCCCTTCACACACACACACACACACACACACACACACACGTGTAAATAATTTTTTCTTTCTTGTAACCTGAAAAAAGTAGGAAATTCTTTCTGGCAGAATACTCCCCTATTAAAGGCAAAACTTATTACATTTTTTAATTCCCTTACCCATCACCCTATATACCCGATATCTTTATTTTTAAATAGGAATTTTTTAGTCCATTTTTTTGTCTCCTTTTCTTCCTTTTAATCCTTTGTTCCAATTTCTTTCTGCCAGCTAAAATTTCTTTCTTGTAACAATGTTAGTAAGATACACGACTATTTTCACCTCTGCACACACACACACACACACACAAACACACACACACGCACGCACTCAACAGCGAGATTAAAAGCTTAAATAGAAAAACATGTCACTTTCGATTTTCGTAGGAATTTTGGCGTAAGTTTTACATCAATAATACTTTCATTGAATGTAAAAATTAGAATAGGTTTTTAAAATCCATATATATTTTATTCTTACCCCCCACCTCGTCCCCCACCTTCCTCCACAAACTAAACAAATTCAATGTCCAAAAGGCCACAAACGTATGATAAAAAAGTTACATTGCAAAAATTACGTCCCCTTCAATTTCACACCGTAATTGGGAAATGTTTTTGATGGTGACGTCAAGCCAACCATTAATCCTTTACAGCCCAGTGTCACTTTACTGATTTTGTTCTGGCTAACGCCAGAAGATTCTATTCAGTCTGGGAAAAGACCTGCGGGCAGTAAAGGGTTAAAAATTAAAGATTGTTAGATAGGGCACCGTATTTTCAGATTTTTTCAAGATTTCACGAGAGTATGACAAGGGTCAATACTATCAATACTATCATCCCTACACCAGCGTCCCTTGCTCAGTGAATGATACCGTTTCACCATAAGCAAAGTGAAGATACTGAGGTCGTGAGGTCGAACTCCGATGATGTTAGTATTAATATTAATAATAATAATAATAATAATAATAATAATAATATTAATACAGATATTAGAGCAATGGGTCGCATTAGTTGACCTGAGCTCTGCTGTGCCAACTTTTGGTTCTATCGAATGATTATCACCCGTAATTCTTTAATCCCTTACTCTTTGATGACTTATGATCAAGTTCTCTAATTAGCCTAATTCTGTCAGATCAATTTTAATACTTGAACACTGGATACGAACGATACTTATAAAGAGATTTTAATTTTCATTAATATTTAATTTATATTCTACAGAATATAACGATGTTATAATGTTATTGTTAATGTCAATATTGATAAATAAATTCATTGGTTTTTCTCCGTAACATTATTAAAGAGAAGAATAGAGCACTACATACACAAGAATATAAATATGCAGGTCATCTCATTACTGCTGTAGATGCATAGGTGGCGGTACGGAAGAATAAAGAATCAGTATCTTATATAGTTGCTGTTCCGAGTAGTTTATATTAATAACAAAGCATTTTAAGTACTGTGCAGTGATATTAAAGATGAACTTTGCAAACCCTTTTTGTACTAATATATTGTCGACGCGCAGTTATGAATAACTTTAATAAACGTTCAGTAAAAGAACGCATGCATTAATTTAGGATGCAATATACATAGTTTACTGTAGCGAGACGTTCGGCAACACAAATGTTTGCCCGTGACAGCATTGTTAATTTTGCTAGAAATGAAAAAGAGAAAGCAGTAATTTGTAAATTTTGCCATATACAATTAAAATTATATAAGCTTCTTGAGGTAGAAAAAATATTAAATGTAATTTTTTTTTTAAGCTTCATAATAGCTTGTACGTTCTGTAACATCGTTTTGTTTATATTTTACGGTTATAAATACCATTGCTTGTATACTCTTTTAAATATTCAGAAAAAGAATGCAACTTACGTACAATTTTAAAATACTTTTCTCAACCATTTAGATATATCTGATATGACATTAATACATTTAAATTAGTCTAGTCCGCATATATCGTTAGAGAGCATGGAAGCATTTTAGACAAAATAAATAGAATTCAATTCTTTTATTACAGTTTATTTAGATTTTTTCTTTTATTCCTTTTTTTTTTTACAACAACAACTTTTTACATATTTATTCCAACAAATAAACATGACCATCTTCTTCGTTTTTTGTAGAAAATGTATTTTGGAATACATTTTGTGCCAATGAAACCCCTTCTTTACTTTCGCGTGCTATTCAAAATAACCAATAAGATTCTTCTGAGGACGTAATAGCATAGTACTGAAAGCGGAAAAGAGAGAATTTTGGTCTTTGAGTTTAATAGAAAAGAAATCTTGTATTTATTTTCTCTCTTAATATTGTAGACATTCTAATACAGTTTGTGCTCGTAGAAAGAGCGTGTTATGTTCAGCTCTGTAATACAATACATAATTTTATATATATATATATATATTATATATATATATATTATAATATATATATATATATATATATAATATATATATATATATCTGATATATTATATTATATACTTCGTTCACAAATAGAATTTTAAACAGTTTGCATCTAAATAACAAAAGCGTGTATATATATATATATATATATATATATTATATTATATATATATATATATAAAGGGTTGGCAAAAGTAAATAGACACTTTTGATTTTTTTCATAATTGAATGAATATATTTAAAATCGGGTTATTTTCCTCTTTCCATTATATAAAGGTGACACAAGTTCTGGCATTCCATTGATGAGAGTTGCCATTTGTTCTTGAGAACAACCATTGTGGTGCCTATTTACATTTGTGCCTATTTACATATATATATACACACACACACACACACACACACATATATATATACACACGCGTTCTCCAATCCATCAAATTTTATCAAGCGCAACTTGGAAGGAAAATGATTTTGGCGAATAGTTTTTTACTCGTAAAAAATAATTATTTGCTGTATGAAACAAGCAGAAATTTGGCTTCAAACATAATTTTAGATTTTATGCGCTTCCGTTCTTATTCCGACATAAAATAATAATAATATTAAATCCTTCTAGTTTTACTGTAGTTTTTATGTTAATATATTCTTTATCGGGGTTGGGGGATGGGGGTATGGGGGTATGGGGGGGATCGGTGGGGGGGAGTTAATTAAATAGTAGAGTTTGAAATGAAGTCGCCATATTGTTTGACGAGTATTCCCTCTGTCGTTATTCATAGATCATATATTCCATAAGTTATGAATTTATTAATGGTTGATAGATGGGTGACAGAAGTAAATAGACACCACAATGATTATTCTCAAGAAGAAATGGCAAACCTCATCAATGGAATACCAGAACGTGTGTGTGTGTGTGTGTGTGTGTGTATGTCACCTTTACGTAGCGAAAAGGGGAGAGCAACACGATTCTAAATATATGGATTCAATAAATTTGTTGTTTATTGACTTCTATTATCAAATTAAAAAACTATGGAACCCCCACCCCCCACCAAAGGTGTCTATTTACTTTTGTCATTCCTTTGTATGCGAAACGTTTGTAAAGATTATGTTAATCCCAAACCTAATGTTTCTCATACCTGTGGCGATTGATCCCTATATATGCACATATAATCTTAAATCATTTTGAAATACAAAGCAAATATATTCATAGCATGTATTTATAAAACTCTTTGGGGAATTGGAAGATAAGATACCATATATGAAGACTGTAATTACTCATTTTAGTTTCAGCAAATTTACAGTTATAATTTTCGGTAGAAAATATAGTTTCAGAAGTAAAATAAGACATCTTGTTCGCATCATTAACAATAGATGTATCGCAGTATCTATTCTTTCTTTAAATTATTTTTATATTACTGTTTCATGTTGCTGTTCAACATTTTACAGCGCTTTAAAGATTTTGTTCGGTTTTATTGAATGAAGACTGTAAATTCCCTACGATTGCGTAATACCCCTTTCTGAAAGGATATTTTGCATCTTCGGTTCTCGTTTATTTTGGACAATGGTTCTCTCTCTTCTTCTGCACACTTTGAAATGGAATGAAATGGGTTAATTATTCAGGATGTTAATTATTTCGGATGTTAATTAAGAGGTTCCACTTTCTCAGTTCTACTCGTTGTTCAAAATAACTACCGTGTGTCTTTGATCCTCTTTTGCCTATGCGATTTTAGCTTTTTTCCAACAACTCTGAGTATAGTTAATTATTTAACTTTTATCCATGCTTCAAATGTTATCGGAATTTCATCTAAAATTCCGGTCTAAATTTCGCAATATATCTGCACCCGTAATTGGATAAAACCAGATAAGTCAATTAGTTTATTCAAAAGTTAAGACTTGTCGTGACACTTAAAATTTTTAATTATCCTTTGGTCAAATTGCTGTGATGTCAGCTGGCGTAGAAACTAATTTGATATCCTCTTGCCTGATCAAAGTGTAAACAGCGTACCTTCTCTAGAGGAAATATGGTTTTTTCTTTTTAGCACTATTATAATCTCAAACCTTCAAAATGTTTCTAAAAATTTTTGCATTCCAAATATTTATATTTGTTTGATGAAATAAGAGTTTTTTCTCAGAGCTTTCAAAGTATAGTATCATTAACAAGCATAAATGACTTTCATATATCAATCACTTAACATGTTAACAGATCCGTTATTCGTTCCTTTAACTTCTTACTAGATATCATCTTTAACATTCATTTAAAGTTCCTTTAACATCTTAATAGATATCATACGTTCACCTTTCATAGTGAACGCATGATATCTAGTCAATCTTCGCGAAAGAACTCTTGTATGCAGTTTCATGAGTGTTGAAGATGTTTTGATAGTCTCCTTCTTCTCTAATCTCCTTAGATTTTCTTTCCATCTCGTACAAGCGCCACTCACTCGCAAACAATTTACCTTGACGCGTACGTGTAACGTAAGACGTGAGAAATTCTTCGTAATTAAGAGTTCAGATAAATGAAGAACGTTTTGGCGAGCTTGCGTAAACAGGTGCATAAGGAAAACACGAAAACATTTACTTTTTACTTCTCATTTTCTCGATAAATTTTCATTCGCCTTCATTGCTTGTTTAAGTTGTTCTCAATTACTTGGAAGTCTCGAAAACAAAAACGAGACAGTTCATAATTCTTAGGATGTTACCTGACTTATGTTTGAAGTCCATCAAACTTCGTCAGGAGTTCAAATTTTTTCCGATAGTCTTGCAACTTCCTCAGCATGTAAGACGATGAACTTTAATGAACTGACCAGAAACGTAAATAAAAGAACAAAGGATTTGAAAAACGTTCTTTGAAATGGCCAAATATGAAAGTAAGACTGGTTACATTCCACATGAAAACAAGGACGTATCCGTTTATGAAAGGATCATTTCACCTGAAGTTTAATGACCCTTATAAGCATATATATATATATATATATATATATATATATATATATATATATATATATATATATATATATATATATATATATATTTGGTAGGATGAACATTAGGAATTTAAAAATGTTTATAATCGGCTTGTCTTTGTTCCTTAATCCTTATAAAAGCCTCTCTCTTTCTCTGTATATATATATATGTATATATATGAATTTTTTGCAACAGGGATATTTTCCATTTTATACAATTTTCTTGGCAGCGATTTATGGCTTACAATGATAATAATAATAATAATAATAATAATAATAATAATAATGGAATCTTTACTGGTAAAAATACAATATTACAATATTTTTCTAACGTAACATATTTATTTATTTTACCTATGTAGTTTGGCACTCAAGTTTAGGCTTTACTGGGCTCTCAGATGAATTAAAAGATAAAATCACTTCATATATAGGTAATTATGATTCGGTAGTATAAATATTATGATTAATCATTATATAAAATAAACTTCGCACTTATGGTTATGAAACTGGACCACGTACTACTTCACGCTTGTTTTATACAAACTGGACCACGTACTACTTCATGCTTGTTCTATACGAACTGGACCAAAGACCACAAGTATTTTCAATCGCAGCCTTCCGTATACAGACGTATATTTTAATATATTCGTATTCTGTGTTATTTTATTTATCATCAAAGTTCACTCGTTCTTTTCCTTCATTGAATCTTGCCATTCAAAAGATCCTTGATTTCTGATTTACGCTCCTGTTATTTATTTTCAATTTAATTAACCTATAGTTTAATAGAGGTAAAAGTTGTTTTATATATGTAAATGCAGACTCAAAACGGAATGAAACTTTAAATGCAAACTTAAAATGGAATAAACGTTGGGGAAAAATAATTATTTGAGGGTAATAATTGTCTTTTTATATACGAGGTCTGATCTAAAAGTTCCGGGACAGATGTATTTATTGCAAAACTAAATGTCACATACCTAATCAAATCAAAGGGTGTTTTTCAACTTGGAAAACAAGGAAAAGTCACAGGGTGCCAAATCCGGCGAATACGGTGGTTGGGGAACCAATGGAATGTTGCGCTTCGTTAAGAATTCCCTTATGGAGAGTGCAAAATGCCCGGCAAAATGGGCGTCAGGTTCGTGGGTGTTGCATCACGACAATGCGCCCTCTCACGCAGCACTCTCCCTAAGGGAATTCTTAACGAAGCACATTCCACTGGTTCCTCAACCACCGTATCCGCCTGATTTGGCACCCTGTAACTTTTTCCTGTTCCCCAAGTTGAAAAATACCCTCAAGGAAAAAAGATTTCATGAAGTAGCAGAGATCAAACAAAATACGACACGAGAATTGAAGAACATTCCGAAAGAAGAGTATAACAGGTGCTTCAATAAATGGCTGGACCGCTGAAAATCACTGTTTACAATCAGAATGAGACTACTTTGAAGGAGACATAATTTGATTAGGTATGTGACATTTAGTTTTGCAATAAATACATCTATCACCGAACTTTTTGATCAGACTTCGTATCTGTAGACTCAACACGAAAATAAACTTTAGTCGTAAACCCAAACGGAATAAAATTTAAAGAAGATTACACCTTAAAGTTGAATAAACTCCCAAAAAACCCTAACCCAGAATAAAATTTTTGAGAAACTTTAGTAACTCGCCTTTTCTTCATTCTGTAATTACGATTTCAATATTACTCCAGTGCACCTCCTTATAATCCAATTTAGTTCTCCAGCCCTTATTACTATGAGTATCACTGAGTGTTATCTCTATTATCATATTATTATTATTATTATTATTTTTATTATTTTTATTATTATCAGTTCCAGTTCCCTCGTTTCCTCGAAACAAGTTCGATTTTAACTGTTGATTTTCATTTTCCTTCGACTACTGTAATTTTACAATTTGTTTTCTGTCCGAAACTTTATCGTTTTATTATTTAACAACCAACTACATTCGGCTTTCTTCTACGCTTGTATTTCTCTCCCCGCTAGCATTTCCGTATCCCATTATATATATCTTTTATGTGCCAGAAATTGTATTTTAATGTATCTCCTACATATGTAGTCCTATATAACTGTTCAACTTTATATTTTTAATTACCCCCCAATTCCCATTTTTCAATTACGTTTTCTGTCTGAAAAAATTTTATATATATATAGGCGATTAAAATTATGGTGTTACTAGGAAAATGTACTACAGCTTAAAAGCTCTGCTGCCAAAACCAATAAAATATTTACGTAATGCAATATACCTATGTGTGAAGTTGCAGTGATCTTTTAGGCCTCCTCTCTTTAGTAGTTTGCATTTAATCCTACATTTATGAAATTTATGAATTTTGATTCTCTTGATGCAGGATGCATTTACTTAGATATTTCCGTGTATTTAAAAAATGAAGCGTGTTTTATATATTTTACACAGATTAGATATATAACATTGTTTAAGCGCTGATAACTAAACACGAAGGGTGCTACTATAGCGTGCGGTCTCCAAAGATATTTACACTATAGCGTGCGGTCTACAACATATTTACAAATTCAATTATCATACGTTAAAACAAAAAATTTAAAGGACAAATAAAACAAACAATTTATTCTATGGGATATAATGCCCGGGTAGGTTAATTGAATGGCCCAGTTAGGTTAACTGTATGCCCTTGACGATTGGTTAGGTTAAGTTGTGATATTTTCGTTAGTTTTAACGAAAATATCACAACTTAACCTTACCAATTGTCAAGGGCATACAGTTGACCTAACCGGGCATTATATCCTATAGACTGAATTGTTTGTTTTATTTGTCCTTTAAATTTTTTGTTTTAATGTAATTGAACTAATATCTGTCTTCATGATTCCCCCTTTTATAGTCCGCCTTGACTTCACATTCGTCCCCAAAGATAAAGTCAAGTCATTTCAGGTCAGGTCAGGTCAGCACAAATTCAAGTCAGGTCAGGTCACTTCAGCACAAATTCTTTTGTAGACTAAAGATATCTTTGTAGACCGCACGCTATAGTAGCATCACACGAAGTTTGTTTTTTCACTGAAAATACCCAACATTTATGAAGCAGCAATTTTTCTTTTTCAGAAATCAATAATAGTCCTTAGGAAAGACATCCCCATGAAGAAACACATTGAGATAATGGGTCTGCTTCGTCTTGGGCTATCCCAAAAGAAATTAACAGGCTAATCTAATGCATTCTAAACCCGCGAAGGATTAACTTATTAAAAAGAGCGACTATTTTATTCCAGCCCGTTCTCACTATTGAGCAGGATTTAGGACTGAGGCGTCATTTGCCTTTCTTTTCTTGTCCATCTTCCTTAAACTTCTCAAACTGGTTGATAAGAGTTTCATTCCAGTCTGTGCCCCTTCTGAGCTGGCTGAACCTTTTCCGAAGCTTAGTTCATTGGAGTGGTTTATGGTTGCGTTTTACGGACATAAGTGATTGTTCGATGGTTTCTCAGTCTTAAAATGTTCTCAGAAGAAACTAAAGATCGTTAAATGCTAACAAGACTGGTACCTTCAATGGTTATTACGTAACATATCTCATCTGCAGAAAACATTAGATCCAATGCCCAGTTTTTAATTTTTTTTAAATATTTATTTAAATTTAATTCACATTTTAGAATATGGTAACTTTAAATATCTGACATTTTTAATATTTAAATTTTAATTTAGAAATAACATGAACAGTAAATATAGTAGGCATACACTTATTTTAAAAATTAAAATTAAAAAATATATATCTTTGTGTTGACATTTCAATGGATTTTAAACTTGTGACGATTACCTGATATATTTCTAAGTATTAAAATTATTTAAAACAACGAAAAAACCTATAAGGAAACTAGGAGAAATAGCTTCAAGAATGAATGTTGTATTTAATCATAGTCTAATATAATACAGCAAGTTAGCTCATCAACCCTGTTTTCATTCATAAAATTTCATGCTAAAATTAGCTCGTAGCGCCCACTAGGTGACTGTTCCAAATTACAAAACTGGAAATTTCATTCATGAGTCTCATTCATTGTAATTTCCAGGTCTAGATCACGTTGGACAGATGTTTAAAATTTACCATGGATTAAACCGGAATGATTTACGTGTTTTCAATGTTCATCCCTAGTGCCAGATAACATAAGGACCCCTATTGCTTACAAAGGCCTCTTCCGCTTATGATGTTCTTACGTTTCTTTGGTTCCCATTTTCTTAACAGTACTGTACGTTGTAAAAAAATTGTAGTATTTTCATTTAGGATGAAACTTCATGAATGAGATGAGGTAACTTGTTGTATTAAAATACCCTATTATTATTTAATCATGCAGTAAACACGTTTAAAATTAATTTAGTTTGCCATGAAAATTTCTTTATATAGTCCACGCACCACCGTAGAGGCCAAATCTTTTCCGACCCCGACTAGCACTTCGCGGACGGCTCTTCTGTAGGCTATAACATTTTGCAGAAGAAATTACACCACACGCACTTTACACCACACCAAAAGGTAGAGGTCGTCGTCGCAAATAATTTGCTGGAAACATCGAACAAATTCGTTCACTACGAAAAAGTTTAGAGCAAAGTTTATGTGACCAAAATGTTGTTCAGCTGAGTACGCTGTCCGTCCGTGTGAGAGGCTGGGCAGAGCTGGTGAAAAAAATAATGAATAAATAATTTCGTGCATTAATTCCAGACAGAATACTTTTGTTATTCTCACTTAAGATCGACCTACGAATAAGCTCAGACCAACATCACGCAGACAAATAAGCGTCACGCGGACAAATAAGCGTCACGTGGACAAAACTCAGAAAAATTTTTCTAGTCAGATCACCTTGTACAAAATTTTATACTCTTTTGTGAAATCGAGGAAAACCAAGTCAGTCGATAAATTTACAAAAATACCACATCCATAAAGATTTTGGGTTTCAAATCCAAAACCAATGGGACCAAATTTGTGGAGCTTCACTCAAAATGTAAGAAGTTCGTAAGCTTGAAGTAAATGTTAAGTTCTCACTGGCTTAAAAACTTCTGTTCAAAAAGTAGGATGAAAGCTAATTTTGTGTAAAGTGTGTGCTTAAAACAAAATGACGTTGCCTGCAAATATCATGAACAAGTCTGAAAAAGAACAAGGCAAGAATAACACATAAAAACACTTGCTGTTAAAAATTCAGAGTTAAAAAAGCAAAAAATATTTAGCGTTAGCGCTTTAAAAAAAAAAAAAAAAATATATATATATATATATACATACACACACACACACACACACACATGAACAGAAACCGTATACACAGTAGAATATACTGTACATACTGAAACCAATGCGAAAGAGTATATGTACAGAACTCTCCCAGCTTTTCTTAATGTCTCAAATTGTCTCATGCTGAGTGGATAACGTAGCGGCTCGCGAATTTTCATTGGTACTAGTTCGAATCTCATTGAGGTAAGGTAAATATTTTTCTAATGGGTTTAATCTTAAAAGTTAAGTTGCTGTTCGTATGTTGTTCCTGATTAGCATAAAGTTAATATGCATGTAATTATACTCGGTAAATGAAAATGAACTGAAATGGTATTTAATTGATATTTCCTCCAATAGATGGCTCCAGCCACTTCGATTATTTCCAAGGAATCAGTTGCCTGAAAAGTATTTGATCAATTATTAAGGTTTGATAAAAATACTGTCATTACATGAGGGCACTTCTTCGATGAAAGAATTTCCCACATCTTGTTGATCATTCTAGTCTCAGTATACATGGTAAAAGCTGCCGCTAAATATATATATGTATATTTATTTAACTTTGAATTTTTAACACCAAATGTTTTTCGTGTTAGTCTTGCCTTGTTCTTTTACGTGCAAAAAAGATTTACCTTTTTGCATTACGCATTTTTCAGACTAGTCCTATATCAATCTTTACAATCAAAATATACCCCAAACTTTCAATGAATATTTTTCCATTTCTAGAAAACTATTAAAAAATTACACTTAAGTTTAAAAGATTATTAGGAAAACCGTTTTATTACCTCTCATGTTACAGTGTATCTAAATTCACGAGACATGATCGCCATTATTATTGTCGACCATTCAGCGCATGAAACCCTAGTTGCTATTTTATTTTTAATATAATGTCCGTAGTAGAATCCCACAAAGTCATTTTTACACTGGGGTTATTCCCTCGTCGTTTAATAACGTATTTGGGAAATATTAGTGGCTTTTATATATTTTTATGGTAATAGTTTGCTGCTCCTTTAGCAACAGTTTATCATCAATGAATATTGCGTTGATCCTGATGAAGTTAATGACTAGAGATGTTATAGATCACTTTGAAGAAAATAATTGCAAAGTTAATTTTACGACAGTACTAGATTAATATTACACTAAATATTTATCAGAATGGCACCTCACTAAATCATTTCCTTATTATGCACATATGTATGTGTGTATCGTCTACTTAGCTATGAACCCTCTGTCCATAATGATAAATGACTTCTCTTACAACGAATTCTGAAACTTGTTCCTTTCTTGATTTTTTTTTTTACATTTATCAGATTTAGTATTAATCTAATTTTTCAGTATTTTCATTATTTACTGTTTAGTATTTACAGTAACAACCATGACTAGACATTTTGCATACCATACTACTATTTCATAGTTTCGGGTATTACTCTTTATAAAGTTTAAGTCCTTGTTGTTATTTTGAAGTTCCAGTTCATGTTATAAAACGCCCTGACGTTTTTGAGAACGCTTAAAAGAAATAAATGCCGCTCGCATTTCAATTCAGCGGAGTGTGACTTTATTAAAAGGAGAATTTAGTGTAGCTTTCTACCTTCCATCGTCTTTTATTTTCCTTCGTGTTTTCTTCGACGGACAATTTGTTTTTGCCAGCCTTACACTTTGTCACATTTAAGCCTTTTGTTTGTTTTAACACTTGTGACCGTCTCCTGTGGAAACGACTTAAATGCCAGAAAGACGAGGTTAGGCTGACCTTGACAGAAACACTTCAAATTTTTTCTACATAAATATTTTCTGGAGAGAGAGAGAGAGAGAGAGAGAGAGAGAGAGAGAGAGAGAGAGAGAGAGAGAGTTACAAGGACAAAAGGAAGCCTCAAAAACTTTTCATTCCATTCGGAGAGGTTCCTGTTATTAAACTGGTTAATTTTTTAGCCATTCTAGTAATAGTAGAAAAATGGATAGAAAAGCATAATGCTCTCTTCCGACTCTCTGCTTCCTCCCTGCCAAAGGGGGGTATGGAAAAAGGTTAAAAAAATACCTTGACCCTGGAAAAGTTATCAAGGAAATTTTACAGGAAAGAGGCAAATATATAAACTAGCTTTACAATTACGCTATGCACACATAGAGATCGTACACTAGATAACACGGCTGTATAAACTAAGAGAGAGAGAGAGAGAGAGAGAGAGAGAGAGAGAGAGAGAGAGATATTAAAGACTGCAGGCTAATAGGAAGTAAACAAAAATTTGTACAGACCACAAAAGTATTTCCAAACTTTGTAGAATTCTAATTACTTCAAACTTTTCGATTTCTTGTTTTGACTTTCTAAATAAAATAGCTTTTATTAAGAAACTTTGAAATTAAATTTTCTTATACTCGTATACTAAGTTATTATATACTGCGTAACTTACGTACAATATGTAGCTATACAAATTAGTTTTTTAAAATATACCTTAACGTTCTACAGAATTAACTAAAGATGGTGAAATTATCTATGAAGTAGGCCCCAACCATGCATGATCTCTACGAGGATCACAGAAAGTGCTGGAATTTACCTTTATGTGGTAAGCACAAATGAGCGTGGCTCTGCACTAAAAAAATAGTTAACAACCAAATATACGAACTAATTTGTTAAAAATTTATTATAAACATTTCATAATGTGATCTATCTATTTGTCATAAGGACATAAAACTTCGTCATTATTACTAATATTTAGTAGACATAAGTAAAATAGGGTTGGTACTATATTAACTAAAATTCTGGTAACGATAGTCAAAGTTTGTTTTATATAACTAAAGAGAAGTTGGATCATGTCAAGAATAGCGAACCCAATTTTACCATGTCAAGAATAGCGAACCCAAAAATTCCCTTGTCAAGAATAGCGAACCCAAAAGTTCCCATGTCAAGAATAGCAAACCCAATATAAATATCATGTAAAGGAAAAAGTTAAACATATGTAATCTTCACTTTATTGATGAAAGAATAAATAAAACAATTTACTGAAATGAAAATGAACCGTATACTAATTTATTAAAAAGGAAATTGAGTGGCAATTGCGTTACAGAAATTAATTAACCTGTTTACTTTATTTCTTTCCATCCACATGAACTGTTGTAAATAACCTGGAAGAAATTCGCGTTTGCATCCTCGCATGTTGTTAATTTTAACCTTATGCCCTTCGTGCGGGTCGCGGGTAGCAAAAATTAACCAAACTATCACGACTTAACCTAACCAATCGTCAAGGGCGTACAATTAACCTAAAAAAATAAATAAAAAACAATAAATTTTTTTTTATTTATTTATTTTTATATTAAGAGAAGAGGATTCTTTATACTGTACGGCATTGACGATTGGTTAGATTAAGTCGTGCTAGTTTGGTTAAATAAAAAAAGACTAATATAAAAGCATTTAATACGTCCTTAACTAATTACTTAAAATGGGAAACATAAACCTACCGTCTGAAGTTATGAAAACGTCCTTGAGGACTTCCCATGTCAAGAATAGCGAACCCAATTTTACCATGTCAAGAATAGCGAACCCAAAAATTCCCTTGTCAAGAATAGCGAACCCTGCAGGTGTTGGGTTCGCTATTCTTGACATGATCCGAGAAGTTTTTCAGTGTACATGTTATCGAAATTACACCACAATACGTCCACACGAATTATATAGATGATGGAATTTAACTTTCTTAGTAACATCAAAGGGTGAAAGGATGCAGTAATGAACAGCATATCGAGCAACATTCGAATGATTCCTGTGGATATATTGTATAGCACCTTTAACAACATGCAACTACGCGTTCAGTTATGTTTACAAAAATAACGGAGATCAGCACTTACTGCGATTAGGTGAGTCATGCATGGTTGGTTTTCTTCATGGAAAATTTCACCATGAAATGTTTTGGAAGAAGGTAAATGTATACTCCTTTCAGACTCACTGCTACGAGACACATTTTGGAAAAAAACCATATCTGAATTTTTAGTTTCCCATGAAATATTTTGACATAATGTTTTTTTTTACTGAAAATTGTGAGAATAAAAACTGTATTTCCTCGCTTCCGAAATAAAAATGCATGTCTGATCAACATGTAGTACAACTCCTTCTGATATAATATAACCAATCAGGTCTAAGAAATTAACACTGTGGGCGTAGTTGTGAACGGGGCTTTAATGATAACAAATGATACCTTCAAGTCCAAATGGAATACACCAAACAGTATGTGTTATTAAAAGGCTGAGGTATAGTGATGATTTCAAAAGGAAATTACAAAGTAAATATAGTGAAAAAAATTATATTAAGTAGCCAACAGGAATAATATAGGGATAACCATGGTAAGCTAGTCTTGCAATTTGGGTTTCTTAACTTTAATACGAAACAAAGAGAGAACCTAGAATTGAAAATCATTTGCTTTCATTTCTAAGGATAGGAAAATAAACAGCTTTACTTGATTTATACTGCAGGAGTTTTCATACAGTTGATCTTCTTTTACTCTTTAGGTCATTATTATTTCTGATACCAGAAAGCGCTTTTGCCCATACGTCCATACATAATTTATAATACTTACCGTATGTGTATTTTAGTTACTTTTGTTTGGTGAATGATATACTAGAAAATTATTGATGTTAAGTGATCGCATTAACTACTGTACAAAATCCACCGAATCAACTACATTTACATTAAGTTCTATATATTCTTCCTGTTACAACTCATTCCAAATGTCTTGAGTCTTCTGGTTCTAACATGGCATCCCTGTTACCCTTCACATGATCATTCCCACCAACAAGGCGACTCATTTGCTCCCCATACTTTCATTAGTAAGTTCTTACTAATCATTTAACTTACCCCACATTCATTTAATTTTTCTGTCAAATGTTAACTTTCCTTTGGTTCTCGTATTGTATCTTATCTTTACTGTATCTTATTGTATCTTGTTGATCCAAACTTTCCGCCCTCTTGGACTGATAAAATTCTTTTTCCACAACAGTAAAGATTCATTTATGCAGGACAATCATTCCACCCCAAATAAACTTTTGTATATGATAAATTTGTTATATGGTAAATAACATTCTTAAAGTGCAGAAAAATAGGAAAACAGTTGGTAATATCTAGTAGCTTTTCCACGACCATCATGGAGGGCAAGGATATATCTTTGTATGTGGGCAACCAGTAAGTATTTGCATCAAAGATTAATCAAAATTTTGTTAAACATAGTTAAAGTTATGTTTCGAGTTCCCACAGATGTGGGATGAAGTCTTCGTATTCGCAGTTAACCATCAAAGTGGTCTTCTGGAACATGTTCAACGGATTTCGTGTTAAGACTTTTGGGTGTTCAGATAAGAACTTTCATCCCTTTTTATCTGTTCCACTGAGGGAGAGTTTTGGAAGTGTGACGTGTCGTACATTTTTCTATTTTTTAACTCAATAGTATTTGAATGAAAACAACTTTGGATTAACTTGAGGAGACCTACGTTAATAATGAAAGTGTATGGAGCGGAATTAAGGTGTTCTCGGTGAAGAGTGGGTAGACTTTGTGGCATTCCATTACACTACACTGTAATGGAGTCCTCATACCCTCATATGTGTCCTCCTATCCGTAGACCACCAACTGATAATCACTGCACTGTAATCTTTTCTAATGAACTCTCTTTCTTCTTCTCCCATATTATAATGTACAGTTTCGGAAAAAAGTTCGCATAGAAAAATGAAATTGTTAAAAAGCATAAAAAATGAATAAGTGGTAACATTCTGTTTTCCTGTAGATATTTTGGCAACAGTAAAAAAAATTCAAGAACAAACCCAAATCTTTACTAATTTGTAATTTTTGTGATTTTAGAAATTTTCATGCTTCTAGGCGAACTTTTTTCCGAAACTCTACGTTGAACTGTAGAATGTTAAGTTGGTTCTGTTTTACTGTCGCGCTCTGATCACATTAAAGAGCATCTCTTCAATAAACAGGTCTATGTCGTGGCCACGTCCTAATATCGTTTCCCTTCGATTAACGAAGTTGAGCGACATTGGGTCTGGGTTATAGTTGGATAGGTGACCGTCCTCTACGTCCAGATGATGTAGAGACCCGTGGTTTAGATCCCACGTAAAGCTGTAAATCTCTTCCGTCCCATTATCTTTGTTGTTTCGAAAGAGGTTAATCAATCACACACACACACACACACACACACACACACATATATATATACACACAGTATATATACAGCAGATGCATTCCTTTTAATTTCTGAGGAGCAGGATTAACTTTTAATTCCTTAAAAGTTAAAATTCTGCTTCCAAGATTTTAGTTTTTTATTTGGGCGAAAGAAGCTTAAGCGGATTCTAGTTTCTTCGTCATTATTACACTGGGATTTAATCAAGTAATAATAAATCCTCATAATATATATATATATATATATACGAGTATATACACAGTATATATATGTATTTCAGATTACTATTTATATTTCTGAAGTGATTTTTACCTCAATTTATGGGAAATTTATTTGATATTTTTGCTCCCGACAAATTTCGAGAGCCAAACTGGATCGCAATTGTTCGTTTGTATGTTTGTAATTGTTCGTTTGTCTGTTTGCAATTGTTCGTTTGTCTGTACGTTCGTCACACTTTCGTGTCCACGCCATAACTTTTGAAATGGTCACCATAAATTGCTGAAACTTTATACGTATGTGTATCATTATAAGACGATGTCATGAGCATGAATCAGGTTCATACATCAAAGGTCAAGGTCACAAAAAATAGGCAGGGACCTTGATGTCGTCCGGACATAGCTATTATTATCGTTTTTAACTTTTATTAATACTTTAATTTTTTAACTCATTTCAACTTTTAACTTAAAAATATTATATAGACCCCACCCCGGCCCCCATCCACTCCCCCAACTGGTAAAAAAGTTCTTTAAAAAAGTTAAAAACGTTTTCTTAAAATCTGAACAATTATTTTTTGTTTTAAAAGATAAGAAAAAATATATTCTTTAAAAATAATATTTTATTTATACAGAATTTGTGATTTCTTGTTAAACTCGGTGGATTTAAAAAAAATAAATAAAGCTTTTTACTTTTTAAAAAGCTTTTTCTTCTTTTTTATCAGCATATGACGTTACAGTATTTAAATACTTTGGAAGATTTTTTTATTTGCTTAGCTTGAATGAAAGAAGATTTGCATTTTCTTGGAAACAGCTTTTACCATTCTTTATTTGTTTTGTATTTTAATGTGTGTGTGTGTGTGTTTGTGTGTTTGTCTGTGCTTTTGGTTACCTTACAAAATTGCGACAATCTTTAGGATCATAGCTCATAGTTCATAGCGACACGAACATGCGTGTAGCAATAGCGTCGTCACCATATTTCAGGCTTATTTTTATTGAAAATTCATTGTAAAAAGAGTTATAATGAAGGTCATGTTAGGTTAGGTTAGCTTCAGTTAAGTTTGGTTAGTTTCAGTTAGGTGAGGTTAAGTTAGTTACGTTATTTATATTACGTTGAATGTTGCCATTTATATTGAAAATGTCGCGGTTTCGTAAGGTAGCCAAACGTCTTGGTGTGTGTGTGTGTATGTGTTTCCCCGCAAACTGAATGGATAAATACTTGCACAATTTGGTTTTGCATTTTTATCTCGTAAAGCTTTTCACCGTTTGTGATTGAATTTAAGTCGAGGGAATTTTTGTTTTCAATTTCTTTTTTGAAATTTGGAAATTTTTTGATTAAAAAAAAAAAAATTCTAATTTCACTTCCATTTTATTCATTGCTTGGAGTTATTATATATATATATATATATATAATATTATATATATAATAGTGGCGCTCATAAGTATTCATACATAGAACTATTTCCGTTATGTTCGTCCTTATCTTTTGTCCCCTGCTTTGGATAGTTGTGAAAAGTTAATTACTTTCCATTCAATGTAATTTTCATTTCATTCGCGGTAAAGGTGCCAAAGAGAAATAGCTAATATTTCTTAACTTAACTTAATTTAACCTAACCTAACTTAATCTAACCGATCGTAACCTAATTTAAGTTAACTTAACCTGAACCAAAGTTGGGAAGCCGTGGATGAGAATGGGAATGACGTTGGGTGGGAGTAAACCTGAAAAATTTACCGTTCGTTTGGGAAAATTTATCAAATAAAAAAATTAGTTTAACTTGAACATATAATGTAAAACATCGAAAAATTTGAGGAAAATAAAAAGTGTTAAAATGCAAAAGTTTTCGGATATTTATTTTCAAAATTAGTTAATACTTTGTGTGTCCACCTTAGGTTTGAAGAATTTTAAATTTTTATCAGTTGTTGGCTGTTTATTGATTAGAGATTGTTGTCACTTCTGATTTCTAGAATTTTCTCCGTGAATTTTCATGGAAGGCGGATGACTGTACAAGCCATTAGTAAACAATGGGTCTTCGTGATATAGAGCTGTTTACAGATCTTAAGAGCTCTGTTATTGCTGCACACGAGTCTGGAAAGAATTGTAGGAAGATAGAAGAACTACGAATTCCATTTATGATCAGTACGATGGTTTGTGTAGTTATCAAGAAATGGAAAGGCTTTGGATCAGTCAAAACTCTACCAAGGTGTAGACGACCTTGCAAGATTTCAGAACGTACAGTTAGACGGATTGAAAGAATGGCTACTGCGAATCCACGAGTGATTGCGGGTGATATTTGGCAAACATTAAGACCATTCGTTCTCAATGTACGACGTACAATAGAGAACGAATGGTCTGCATGGAAGAGTTGCACGAAGAAAATCTTTACTACGAAAAGCGCATAAAGAAGCTCGTTTAAAGTACGCCAAGGATCATCAAAATTATAAATTTGCACTCTGGAAGAAAGTTCTCTGGAGATACGAGACCAAAATTGACTTATTCGGTAACAATGAGCAGCGATATGTTTGAAGAAATTCAAATACTGCATTCAAAGATAAAAAAAAAACCCATCCTTCCTACAGTTAAACATGGTGGTCCATCATTGGAATCTTGAATTCGAAGAAATATCAGGAAATTTTAGAAGAAAATGTATTGCCTTCAATTCGGGAATGGGTCGCAGTTGGATACTGCAACAAGATAATGATCCAAAACGTAAAAATAAGAGCACCGTAAAATGGCTTTAACAAAAGAATTTCAAGCTTCTCGAGTGGCCCAGTCAAAGCCCAGATCTCAATTTTATCGAGAATTTATGGTTTGATATGAAAAAAGTTGTCCGCAAAGGAAACCCTTCGAATGTGAATGAATTGCAACAACTTTCTGCAGAAGAATGGGCTAAAATTTCTACTGAAAGATGTGGAGACCTTGTAGGAAAAAAACCCAAACGAATCATTGAAGTCATTCAAGCAAAGAGTGGACACACAAAGTATTAAATAATTTTGTAAGTAAATATACGAAAACATTTGCATTTTACCTTTTTTATTGTAATTTTCTTCAAATTCTTTGATGTTTTACATTATATGTTGGAGTTAAACTAATTTTTTTGTTTGTTAAATTTCTCCAAACGAACTATAAAATTTTCATAACTATCCAACGCATGGTACAAAAGATAAGGACGAATATAACTGAAATAATTTTCTGTACGAATACTTATGAGCGCCACTGTATGTATATATATATATATATATATATATATATATATATATATATATATATATATAGTGTGTGTGTGCGCGTGTGTGTGTGTGTGTGTGTGTGTGTGTCTTTTTATAGTCAGCCTGTAACCCTAAATAATTTCGTAAAGATTAGGTTAAGGTAGGAGAGGTTAGTTAGGTTTGGTTTGGTTAGGTTAGGTCAGGTTATTAATCCATAATGCCTATGATTAAGGATTGAAAGCGCCAGCGTCCGTAGCTCAGTAGGTAACATCGCTTCCTTATAAGCTAAAACACTGAGGCCGTGGGTTCGTATCCCGATGCTGCTAATAATAATCTATGCTATAATAAGAGAGCTGTCCGTCTGTCCGTCTGTCTGTCCGTCTGTCCGTCACACTTTCAGAAATTGTGAGAAAAAATTGTGAGAAAAAAATTCAGAAATTGTAAAAAAAATTCAGAAATTGTATTACGGGCGGCAATGTGAAGCTCAAGATTTTCATGACTCTGTTCTTTTCTGTAGTTTAGCAATGGGGAAGGGTGGGGGTGGGGTAATGGGGGATGGGTGTGGTAATGGGGAGGGGTGGGGGTAATGGGGGAGGGGGTTAGCCCCCAAGTTGTATGAATGGGGGTGAGGAGGTTTTGGGAGATACCAGATTCAGAAATGTTGACACAATGTGAAGCTCAAAATTTTCACGGCTGGGTTCTTTTTTTGTAGTTTAGCCTGTCTAACCGTCAGCGAAGCGGCGGGAACTGTACTAGTAATAATAATAATAAGGGAGTTAGCGCAGTTAGCGCATTTCGCCGCATTACTTGGCCTGAGCGCTTTGCCAGTTTCTGAATGATGATAATTAAGGGTAACTTTTTTTATTTTTCAGCACTTCTTTTTAGACATAATTTGTATTAATATATTATAAACCATACACAATAAACAAAGACTTCCCGTAACCTTCCATACATATAAATATTATCTTCTATTATCTCAAATCACTCCAAAAAGAAGTTTTGAAGACAATTTCTTCTATCTAAAGAAGTTATGTATCCTTAAAATAAATTATTATATCATCTGACGAGAAACTTTGATACCCAAAAGAAAGAAAAACTTCCCTTAGAATGCACACTCAAAAAGAAGTTACAAGTTCTATATTTAAAAGGTTTTATTTTGAGTGTAGGGAAGTTAGAATTTACTAAAACTTACTTACAGCATAGTCAATTATAAACTTCAAAAACGAA
This sequence comes from Bathynomus jamesi, assembly GCA_023014485.1. Taxonomy (NCBI): domain Eukaryota; kingdom Metazoa; phylum Arthropoda; class Malacostraca; order Isopoda; family Cirolanidae; genus Bathynomus; species Bathynomus jamesi. The sequence continues at coordinate 960,874 of JAJOZX010000416.1, read as the reverse complement.
CAAAAGTTTTAGTTTAAACGTAAATACATTTTTATTTAATTAAAGAATTTAAAAATGGCGACACCATTTTTTTTAGTAAAACCACTGTAAATCACTCCATTTTATTTCGTCTGCAGTAAGACCATCATTTTATACCTTTTGAAAAGAATCGTAAAATACCTCTATACTCGTTGCAACTATTTAAATAGAAACGTTTTCATAAATCCCTAAAGCTGATAAACAAGACATTATTTTGTTATCAGCTTAAGGGATTACGGTATGACCGCAGTCACCAGTTGATTTATCCAGTTTTTTAGGGGACTTTTTTTTAATAGTTTGGTCCTTTTCTTTCTTTGATCGTTCCCTGAACGATATAAACGCAAAAGTAATCGGAAGGATTGTGTATTGTTCCCTCTTTTTGTGGGTTATATATACAGGGTGTTTATAAAGTCCCTATCTATTTCAGTGAAAACGTAGCAAAAAAGGGTAAAATTCAATAACAATATAACAGAAGGAGAAGGCATACATTTAATGAATACTTAAGCATATGATTCTACATGAGCACCATCAGTATTCTACAGAGTTCGAATCTGTCAGCAGCATTGCGGAACACATTTTGGAGCATGACGGGGGTTATTTTTGTAACTGCTGTTACGATACGAGCACGTAAATCTTGCAGATCTGTAACCCTCGTTTGATAGACGTTTGATTTGATAAAGCCCCATGCAAAGAAATCCAAGGGCGTTAGGTCAGGAGATCGAGCCGCCCAGGCCTGTTGCCTCCACGTCCGATCCACCAATTTGGAAATCGTTCATTTAGGTACTCCCGAACAATGTTTGCATAATGACATCTTGTTGAAAGACGACGGTGTTTAAAATGCCATTTGAATGAAGCTGGGACATTTGCGTGCTCGTATCTTAACAGCAGTTACAAAAATAACCCATGTCATGCTCCAAAATGTGTTCCGCAATGCTGCTGACAGATTCGAACTCTGTAGAGATACTGATGGTGCTCATGTAGAATCATATGCTTAAGTATTCATTAAATATATGCCTTCTATTATATTGTTATTGAATTTTAATTTTTGCTACGTTTTCACTGAAACAGATAGGGATTTATAAACACCCTGCACAGTATATATATATATATATATATATATAGAGAGAGAGAGAGAGAGAGAGAGAGAGAGAGAGAGAGAGAGAATTGAGCAACATTACATTACATGCAAATGTATATAATAATACATTACTAAATGTGTTCATTAAATGGATGCGAACAATTCGTTCCCTCTTAACAAGGACATTTAACTGCGTGTCAGAGTTAAAAAGCGCCACGTCGACATAGATATACACATAGATCTGACGCTTTTTAACCCTGACACGCAGATTATATCTCTGAGTGTGTGTGGCGAAAGGCGAGACTTCAAATAAATATCTCGTTTCTTTTCCTAGATTTTATTTCATATTTTGGTTTGTTTTGGAGGTCGTTTGAACGTATTTTTTATCTAAGGTTGGGAATATGTTTATTTCTCGAGCGCAGTACATAGTTAAATCAGAGTCGAGTTACATTCTGTTTCATTCTGAAATATATTCTGTTATTTTGGACCAAGTTGGTGTCATGAGCTGTGGCGATCCATTAAATTGTTAAAATTGTTACAGTTGTCTAGTAGTTTTGAAAATAATGAGTGTAAAAACTTGTTTATTTTCAAAACTATCGAGTTTATGAAGTAATTACAACTAGTTAATGCGTCAGAGCTTATGTTACACCATTTTAGGTTAAAATAATATAATAGTTTTTAGAGTTTTGTAATTCAGATGAAGGGAAGTGAACCTACTTGCCAATCATAACGTAGAGTGGTTGTACAGGGTGTTCAGAAAGTTATGTGAAAAATATGAAGACTGGTATAAATTAGTAAAAATTATATTTTGCTCATTATATCGTAATTTTCGGGGGTATAAAATGAAAATAAAAAATTAACGGTAACAGAGCCCCACGGGAATAAAATGAAACCCAAAACATAAATGTATAGATTAATTAATACGCTAATTTTATTCCTGCGGGGACTTAACATTTGATACTGTTCATGTATAGATCTTCTATATAACAAAAGCAACCCGCATAACCTCGAAGTTAGTGAGAGACATATAAGTTTACTTGGTCTAGTTACTGTATTGATGAAATTTCGTGGTATGATTAATATCCATTCTGGATAGCGTGGATATACTGTACGGTTATTTTTCATGTAGGCTGAAATAGAACGTCCTTGGAAAGTTGGGTGGAAGGTAGGATACAATGGGCTTCAGTACCTAAAATTAAGAGTCCAAATTAAAGACAGGCTCTTCTCCATGTAAGAGGCGTAACAAAATTATTTAACAGATTTTGTAGATTAATTAATAGAAAAATATTTTGATCAATTTAAAAACATCTGACAACCCTCACTAACGACCGATATTCTTTCCTAGTGCTTCCAACAGCAATTTAACACGATTTTGAAAGAAACGTTGGAGTCAACCAAATAACTCTTTGTCAATATCGATGCTTTGCGAAGCCTCTTTAAGAACTCTGATCAACGTTTCTCTTGAATTTCGGTTTTGGCCTCTTCGATTATTGCAGAGAGCTAATTCGGTTCGTTATTTGACAATTGCACCTACATTTTCTTACAAATTTAAATCGGGTGAATTTCCAAGCTATCGTTCGAGTTTAATTTATCAAAAATTGCTACAGTGATGTCATTTGTCATAGCTACAGAAAAATCCCTACCTAATAAACGATAAATAATTTTGTTACACTAATAATAATAGATGACTTACCAAATTAACATTGATGTTAAATTTTACTGTACTAGCGTCACTGTTACTGTTTTCCAAAGTGTAGTTCTTAATTAGTTGCCTCTAATAGACGGTTATTACAACAGTGGATTCACGAATAATATTAATTTGCAAATATTTTTGAAACTCGCTTAATATATATATGTACACTTTTCTTCAAATACGATTTGTAAATTCTGATTTCACTTCATCCAGAATTTATGTATCTCTTGTAGACATCTAAGCTTCAACTCCTACTTTATTTGATCCTGAGTACGAATCAATATATGTATCTTTATAAATAATGTATCTTTATAAATAATAATACTGTAATCAGTCAGGATTACCAGAAACTGTCACACCACTCAGGCCAACTAATACGACTCATTGCTCTGACTCCTGCATTATTATTAACGGCATCATCGGTGTCTTTACTTCGTTTACAGGGAAACGGTGTAACCCAATAAGCTACCGACGCTGACTATATATATATATATATACCGCAAAAAATGCAGTACCGCAAAAAATGCGGTAGCGGTACTGCTGTACTTTCAGCGATCCTTTGCGGTACTGCGTTATGCGGTACCGGTTTGGTAGTGCGGTAGTACCGCAGTACCGCAAAAAAAAACGCAAGTGCCCAGCTTTGATATATATATATATATATATATATATATATATATATATATATATATATATATATATATATATATATATATATACACACGGACATTTCCTTAAATTCAAACATGTCAGCTTGAGTTTCAGCTCGGGCTTCAGATTAAGGTGTTTCTCCAGGCTTCCTTTGAAGGGGTATTGATTCGGATCCCATGTAGACCTGTAGGTCCCATCAGTCATATGAGCTTCGCCGTTACGAAGTAGGTGAGGTAACCGAAAACCATGCTGTTCGAGAAAGTTGAGCGTTTAACAAAATTTCTGTAAACTGTAGTAATGATATCGGAAAATAAATCTGGATGAAAACAAAATTCATACATTACAAAACATAAGAAAGCTGAAAGGATCAAAAATCTTCGTCATTGATGACGTATGTGAGGAAACACGTAAAATTCGTAAAGAAAAGCTCCCTAATCTCAGAAGCGAGGAGACGGGAAAGTTGCCTACTTCCTTGGAGCGAAGTTAATTATTAAAGAAAGAGAGACTCCTCCAACGCGGAATACTTCGGTCAAAGGAGTTTACCTTGTTAGTGAAAAAGCATTCGAAGCTATGAGAACTACGGAAACGCCAGCTGACAGTCGGCATATAGGAGACCTGCGAATAACTCCGCATACAATCTCATCAGTCGACTTTCCCATTCTCGGCTCAACTGGGCGGTAACTCCTTATTCCCGTATTCTGTATTTAGTGAAATTGTTTGAGAACTACTGTTAAATGGCTTTCATCGATAAAGACTTTCATAGTATATGTGCCGATATTAATCATTTCAATTCATTAACAAAAAATTCTATATCCAGTTTAGAGATCTAGACCAGGAATCTGGTGTAGGCAATTGCATGGTCTCATCGATGGATGAGTTTAATGCCTTTGTATTACAAAAAGATATTTATAAAAATCTTTCATTACTAAATCTAAACATTCGAAGCTTACCTAGGAACTATAACTATTTACTGGCCCTTTTGAAAACTTCTACGGTCAAATTTGATGTTAAGTTCTTACGGAAACCTAGTTAAATAGTAGATTAAAAACCTGTATAATATAGATAATTACGTTGCTTATCATACTGTAAGAGATGATCAGATTGCTGGGGGTATCTCTGTGTATGTGCATCAAATTTACGACTCTAACGAAGTATTTTCTGTATGTAATAGTCACTAGTGACAATGAAAACCTGATTGTCAATATAAAGACAAAAGTAATGTATATTCTGTCCATGCAATATATAGACCTCCTAATACTAATATCAATAGCTTTTGAATTCACTTAGCTAACATGTTATGCAACTTCCATAAATCGAATGCCATAGTTGCAGGTGACTTCAACATTAATTTGCAATCTGAAGCAATCTCTCATAAATTTTTAAACTTAATGAATTCTTTCTCTCTTAGTCATACTATTACCAAACCCACTCGAGTTTGCAATTATGGCAATTGAATAACAGAATCTACGATTGATAACACTGGGCAACACGTATTTTATTGAATGATATCTGACACTTGATTCTAGGTAATTTGGGTGCGCTGAATACGAATTTCAACTCGGTTTGGCTCTATCAGGTCCTGATTCTTGTCGACAGCCTATGTGCCATTTTCCAGATTTTTCAAATTAGGACTAAAAAATTAAGTCATGTGTTAAATTTTTTTTTCAAGTTTCATGAATACAAGCAGTTCAAACTACAGTAAAATTACATTATAACGATAGAAATGACTTAAAATAAAAAAACAACAGATATGAAGCTTTCACTGTGGCAAAAATTTTCTTTTGTAAGACTTTCTAGCGTATTTGCTTGTTGATGGCAGGTCTCTTTTCAAGCACCAGCAGTAATCAGCCATCATGTGGGAATCCCAGCGGCCTTGGTACCGTTCCTCCATAATTTTGATAGCTTGGTGGAATCTCTCCCCTTGTTCGTCACTTACATCACCTAAATTACTTGGAAATTGGTCAAGATGGCTATTCAAAAAATGCATTTTTATGCTCATATTGCAACCTAACTCTTTGTAGTCCCTTAAAAGTTTTTTACGATTTCTTCGTAGTTATCTGCCCTATAATTGCCTAAAAAGTTTTCTATCAAGTCCACGAATGAGAACCAGCCATTTTTCGCGTTCATTCATGACATTAGGAAAATTGCTGTCTTTAATCATTGTTCTTATTTGTGGACCGTCGAAAATTCCCGCCTTGATTTTTTCATAACTTAAACTTGGAAATTTGAAGTTATGTATTTGAAACACTCGCCGTTCGTATCTAAAGCTTTTACATATTGTTTAATGAGGCCTAGTTTTATATGCAGAGGAGGAAATATGATTTTATCTCTGCTCACTAAAGGTGGATTAATTACGTTTTTTTCTCCGACAGTAAGTGATGTTCGTGCTGGCCAGATTTGTTTGAAATAATGTTCTTCCTTGGCTCTGCTGTCCCATAAGCAAAGGAAGCAGGGATATTTAGTATACCCTCCTTGTTGTCCTAGGAGAAAATTAACCATTTTTAAGTCAACACATATGATCCACTCGTGCTCCCTATATTTGATAAGATTTAAAACCTTTTCTATATGTTCATACTTTTCTTTTAATTTTGTTGAGTGCCCAATCGGTATCGAGCCGTATAGATTGCCATTATGCAACAACACACACTTAAGACTTCTTTTCGAACTGTCTAAAAACAAGCGCCAATCATTTGCATCGTAAGACTCAACCCCCATCTTCTTTAACAAACCAACTATGTCGCAGCAATATACTAAACTATCCTCTGTTCTAAAATATTTAACAAGTTCTTCTTCTCTTTTTCTGTAAAATGAAATGTATGTGTTTGAAGTAAGCAAGTTTTTCTCTTTAAGTCTTGAAGCTAAAATTTCCGCAGCCTTTTTTGGCAAATTTAGATCCCTTACAAGATCATTCAACTCGGCCTGGTTAAACTTTTGCGGATCGTTTTGACTTTCAAATACGCTGGGGTCAAAATCGGTGTCTGACTCCTCAAAGTGCATAACAATATTTTCAGGAACATCTTCAACTAATTCTTGAGTTGGCAGACCCTTAAATTTTGGAATGGGGATCTCATTTGAATGTAGCACAGGTCGTATCGCGGTGTCGAAATTTGGGTACTCGATACAATGTTTATTTTTCTTGTGAAGCCCGAAGTCTTGACAAAGCAAAGGTAGCAATCGGTCTCGTGGTTAGTAGGCTCTCGCCACACCTGATATGGAAAAAAAATTGTAAAGCGTTAACAAAAGCGACGAGAGACTTGTTTTTATGAATTTTATCAAAAGTTATCACCCAAACATTTAACATTTCTATGTGTTTCAACCTTATGCAATATTTGAGATTCTTATAAACATTTTCTGTAAATTTTTGTTTATGTACCTAAGTTACAATTACATTTAGGTAAGTTACAGTATACTAGTGATTAAATTACGTAGTTTTATGAAATCATAAACTTACCATCGGAACTCCAAAAGGTATTTTTGAATCCGAACCCTTCGTCCAATGTCGCAGTCTTTCAATGCATATAGTGCAGGCTTTATGTGGAGCCCACGATTTATCTTGGTCCCCCAGTTTTATGCCAAAATAAGCTAAGTAAGCTCTTTTTACGAAGTCAGTTATATTTGCTCGTTGATGTGGAAGTGTAAAATTTCCACATATATAACAGAAGGAATCAGGGTTGTTTTTGCATTTGAACTTTCTAGTGCTTGATGACATATTGCTTGATTGTTCTGCCAATTTGTAAAGGTATTTAAAGCCCTTAATTCATATAAATTTAAGAAAATCTGAAATATAAACACAAAAATTAGTTTAAATAGGTACTTATTATGAAATAGGTACTTACAATCTATGAAATTAAACTAGAAACACGGATGAGTAGGTACAATATAAATTACGTCTAATTAAATCAACTATATTAAATCACGATGACAAAATTACTCACTAAATCATATGCCAATTCAAAATTATGTTAATGCCCAAACTTAATTAACTAACTCAACTGACTGACTGACTGACTGACTGACTGACTGATTGAATTGACTGATTAACTCTGGAAACGAGTCGCTTTTATATATTTTAGTTGTCCCTCTAGAATACTCTACAGAGAACAGGAACGCTCGAGAAAATTTTAGAATTCTATGATATTTTTAGCTTAATTTACTAATATTAAAATGGGTTAAAAATGACAAAATTAAAAATATTTTTAGGGTGTTACATATAAAAATATACATAATACAACAATACCATAACAATAGGTACAAATACCTAGATAAAAACCTAGTTGCATAATGTGTAACTGCAAAAAGACTTAGCGAGTATTGAGAAAAAAACCTTTTTATGAATACGACGAAAGAGGAGGGGTGTTGAGCAAAATCAGGACCTGATAGAGCAAAACCGAGTAAAAATTCGTGCTCAGCGCACCCAAATTACCTAGAACTAACTGTCAAATCTAATTCAATAGACAAAAAGTTGAAATTTGTTCCCCAGTGTAATATATTTGTAAATTGCAATGCCTTGGTAAATTCTGGAATTATAACCACAAACATCACTTATCATTTTCCTACTTACGCTATATTCAATAACATTGTTCAGGTTGCGGACAAAACAACTATTGATTACAGAATATTCTCAGGGGTTAACAAAAGAAAATTTATTGGGGCTGTAGAAAATACTCGATTTGACTGCGGCGAAAATTACAGTGCGTTCGAAAAGTCTCTCCGCAGTGCTATGTTAAACGCATAGGAAATTGAAAAACTACAATGTTTTCATTCAACCATGATTTAGTGATTTTATTACATAACCTTTTGATTTTAAAGCATGTGTTGAAAGTGTTTTCCACCATTTTGCAGGCACAGAACAACTCGTCTACACTTGTTGTCAAACATTTTTTTTAAAGTGCTGGTTGACTGCGAGAGACTTTTCGAACGCACTGTATAAATGACCCAGATCATTTGTTTTAGTTCTTCTATGACACCTTATTCCATATTTTTAATATTTGCTTTCCTTTAAGGAGAAAAACAGTTTCGTCCAAAAGTGTCGCAAATCCATGGATCACTCCAGGAATTATCACTTTAATAAAGAACAGAGATAAATTATTCAAATTGCAATTACAGAGCAAAATTCCTAAAACACAATATACTCAATACAGAAACAAATTAACTAAAATAATCAAAATTGCAAAATATAACTATTATAACAATCAATTTTCCAAACATAAAGGAGACATGAAAAAGACTTGAACAACCATAAACAGTCTTCTCGGAAAACAAATTAAGAAAAATTCAATAGAGAAATTAAATGTTGATAATAAAGAAATTACTGATGATACTGCTATTGCAGACTCTTTAAATGCACATTTTACTTCAATAGCGGATAAGCTTCGCTCACAATTAATAAATAATGATCACTCACCTCTAGAATATATGCCACCCAGCCCACTAAATTCATTTTCTTTTGTTCCCGCTACCTCTACTGAGGTCCGAAATATTATTGGTAAATTAAAAAATACAAAAAATAACATTCATAACATTCCTGTACCTATATTGAAGCTTGTTAAAGATAAGATATCTGTAACTTTGGCTAAAATTATCAATCAAAGTATTTCCAAAGGAATATTCCCATCAATGCTAAAAACTGGTTGTATAACACCCCTTTTTAAAGGGGGTGATCCTACACTAGCAACAAATTACAGGCCGGTGTGTTCATTATCTGTGTTCAGCAAAGTTTTTAAAAAAATTGTAAAAAGTAGAATGCAGGATATTTAGAATCCTACAATTTATTATCTCCAAATCAATATGGCTTCCGTAATAATAAAACAACGGAAATGGCTATTTTAAATCTTATGGATATTGCAAATATAGCTAAAGAGAACAAAGAAATAATGATATCAATATTTATGGATTTGAGTAAGGCGTTTGATGTAATAGACCATAATATTCTACTTAATAAATTATACTGTTACGGCTTTAGAGGAGCAATCAGTGATTGGTTTAAAAGTTATTTGTCCAATAGATATCATTTTGTATCAGTAAACAAGTTTTGCTTAACTAAAGAGCTTGTCAAACATGGTGTGTCAGAGGGCTCAGTTCTGGGTCCACTGTTATTTTTATTATATATAAATGACCTTCTACGTTCATCTGATATACTGAACTTCATAATGTTTGCAGAATACAACTGTCTCTTTTTCGTGCAAAGATGTTAATTCAGCTAAGAATATATTTAATTCACAATTCATCAGTGTAATGAAATGGTTGACCACCAATAAATTCTTCCTAAATACCAGTAAAACACATTTCAAGATTTTTACTAATAAAAGAAATGTATATCTTGATGAACTTAATGTTAATGGAATCACTATAAAGGAGAGTACTGTAACAAAATTTCTTGGTGTAATGCTAGATAAGAATTTGGAATGGAGTGATCATGTAAATTATATCGCGAAAAAGATTTCAAGGAGCGTTGCTATAATGCTTAAACTTAGAAATGTAGTCCCTAAACAAGTTTTATTGTCTCTTTATCATACTCTTGTTCTTCCTTATATAACATACTGCACCCTTGTTTGGGGAAACTCCGCTAACAACGCATTAAATGGTATCTTTGTCATCCAAAAACGAGCAATGAGGTGATGCTGATTTCCTTGATCATTCTAGTGCATTATTTAAAGAGCTAAACCTACTAAAGCTCAATGATATAACCAAACTGGCACATTTTATTTTTATTTACAAGTGTAAGAACAAAATCATTAATTTACAATGGGTAAATAGATATTTTGTAACTCATCAAGAAATCCACTCGTATCAGACCAGAAATAGATCAAAGCTTGTTGCACGTCAATTTAGATTGTCTTCATCTCAAAAACTACCCATTTTCATTGGATTGAAACTATGGAATGACTTGCATGCCGATATAAAAAATATTGTGAATGTAAATTTGTTTAAAAACAAGTTGAAATCCTGATTAACCCTCTCATGCCGTATGGCCGCAAATGAGACCATCAAATTTTATGAGATTTTAGTCATTCTGGAGATATAACACAAGTGTTTTTTTGTGGCATGAAAAGTAAACGAAAATCAGGTATGAAAGGGTAATGGCATACTAACAAAAATCTAGGATTAATGTCCATTACTCTTGTTTACTAATTATTAATTTCTCGTGTGTAATCTAATATTAAAAACACATTTCTTGGGATTGTATAGTTCTTAGCTCTCATGTATAATATTAGTTTCTTTGTATGGTATTGGTATAGTGCCTTCAATGGTGACCTTGTATTTGTCATGTTAGTAGTGATAATTTAAGATTAATACATGTTTTAACTATTAATAATACTTATTTACTTATTTATTTATTTATTTATTATTGATTAATAACAACTAGCTGCTTATTTTTAATAAGAGCCCAGTAAAGCCTAAAGCTTAAGGGCCAAATAAAATAAAATAAATAGTCGAGTTTCACAATTATTCATGTCATTGTAAATTGAAACGATTGTATTTATTTTATTAATAAAGGTTATTCAATTCAATTCAATTCAGTACAGTGAAGATCGTATGTAATATTTTAGGTATAACACTTCTAAACCCATGCGCTGTATGACGTTATAAGTACGGGAATACAAACAGGATTTCCAGGGACCGTACCTCAGTGGGTAACACCGTTTCCCATTTGGCGAAATGAAGACACTGAGGTCGGGATTCGAATCCCGATGATACTTGAAGTAATAATAAAGGCGTTAGAACAAAAGGTCCTTTTCGTTGGTCTGGGGTCTATGACAGTTTCTACACTCTTACCCCCGTGATTATTATTTCAAACAGGATTTATTATTCACAAGGAATCTCCAGTCATCTTCGTGTGCCTCCAAATTTAATCCATACTGTATTATACTTTATTGACTGTAGTTAATTATTTAATTGGTATTTACATAACTAAAGGAAATATATCTTATCTTTACATATTACTCTTTTTCTCCAAACGTTTTCTAGGAAAAAACCATTTGGTCACTTTCAACGAAAGAATTACTCACTTCAATCACATAAAAACCTAATCTCTAACCCTTATAACTAAAGTAAAATATACAAATTGAAATGATTTAAATCAATTTAAATTGGAATAAAAATCATGATTTATGCGTAAATTTATATTTTTTTCTGTAAATAATTCTGGTAATTAAGATCAAAGATTTTTTATTCGAGTTATTCTGTATAATTAAGCACCACTTTTTCTATTCTTAACTTTAGGCATCCATCAGAGGTCATTTTGCTTGACTGCCAACTATTTTTGTCTCACTGATGAGTTGCCAATAATTTCTTTCCATGAACAGGAATTTTGTTTTAGCAAACTCTTCACTCACAATATATATATATATATATATATATATATATATATATATATATATGGGATTTAACTCAGAATGATCCCCTGAGGCTCTTTCATGATACACACAGACCCGTTGCCCACGCGAGTGACCCGTTGAAAACGAAAAAAACTATAGTGTTTCTCATTTACCATTACTTATTCGGACTATAATGGATTTAATTTTCCCGGAGAAGTTCCTTGTTCCATGCACGGTCTGTATATATATATATATATATATATATATATATATATAATATATATATGTGTGTGTGTGTGTACGATATATGTGTTTACAGATTAAGTGTGAAGAACAGTTTCACTGTTTTACACAAAGCACTGCATACACCCATTCAGGGTACGAGCAGCTCGCAGCATCATTGCTAAGTATATAGAGGGTTAGTGTACTGATAAGGGCAGAGTTTTGTGTTAATAAAATCAATGTTGGTTGAAGTTCATAATTTTTTACGTGCCAGTGGCGTTACTTTGCGTTGACGACACGCCTTTAGGTCCGGATGCATGATTCATCAGGAGCAAGATGTACCACAAGTTTGTGTTTCCTCTATAATAAATATATATAGATACGTTTATTCTAATTTACCTTTCTAGTTAAAATCTTTTCCATTTATTTTATAAAAAATGGCTAATGATTCGTCCCAGAGTGTTTTAGTGCCAATTTTCAGTAATTTTAAAATGTTTTGCATTTTATATTCAATAATATTTTTTTTTTCAACACAAAGGTTTTATATTTTATCGTTAGTGATTGGTTTTATTCGAAAAATAAATATAAAATACCGCTAAAGACTTTTGTTACTAACTGTAAACTATAAAATTAAAAATGTTAAAAATTTCAAAGAATACATATTTGTTGAGTTAAAAATTAAAATATCAAACGAATGGATTTGCATGAAAACCCCAATTTTTAAATAAAAACGGACTTTTATCAACTGTTGTTCACACACACACACACACACACACATATATATGTTAAACACAGACCGTGCATGGAACAAGGAACTCTTCTGGGAAAATTAAATCCACTATAGTCCGAATAAGTAATGGTAAATGACAAATACCATAGTTTTTTTCCTTTTTCATGATTTTAGCCCGACGTGGGCAACGGGTCTCTCGCAAAGAGATCCCATAAATATAGCTTCCCTCACCAGCTATCTGCAAAGCAGACAGGATCCAGCTTTGGGACGTGGATCTAGGATTTAAAGCAAGCCTAGATCCCTACACTCAGAACCTCTATATAAGTAAAAGACTCGTTGCATTCACATCGTGTTGAATAAATCAAAGAAAAAGGGGGTAACTATTGTATTTTTAGCCAAAAAAAAACAAAACTTAAACCTCAACCGGGACATTGAGCGTCCACTTTTCAAGGCACGAAACACGTCCGTTTAGTATACACAAACTCAGAATGGTTCCCTGAGAACTATGGTATTTGTCATTTACCATTACTTATTCGGACTATAGTGGATTTAATTTTCCCAGAAGAGTTCCTTGTTCCATGCACGGTCTGTGTTTAACATATAATGTTCTCAGGGAACCATTCTGAGTTTGTGTATACTAAACGGACGTGTTTCGTGCCTTGAAAAGTGGACGCTCAATGTCCCGGTTGAGGTTTAAGTTTTGGTTTTTTTTTGGCTAAAAATACAATAGTTACCCCCTTTTTCTTTGATTTATTCAACACGACGTGAATGCAACGAGTCTTTTACTTATAGAGGTTCTGAGTGTAGGGATCTAGGCTTGCTTTAAACCCTAGATCCACGTCCCAAAGCTGGATCCTGTCTGCTTTGCAGATAGCTGGTGAGGGAAGCTATATTTATGGGATCTCTTTGCGAGAGACCCGTTGCCCACGTCGGGCTAAAATCATGAAAAAAGGAAAAAAACTATGGTATTTGTCATTTACCATTACTTATTCGGACTATAGTGGATTTAATTTTCCCAGAAGAGTTCCTTGTTCCATGCACGGTCTGTGTTTAACATATAATGTTCTCAGGGAACCATTCTGAGTTTGTGTACACACACATATATATATATATATATATATATATATATTCTTTTTTTTTCAGGGTAAAATGTTTTAATTTGTTAAAGTAAACAATAATGTCAATAAATTAACAAACAGAATACAGATATGCCATCTTTCCTTTTCAGCTCTATGTTTGCTTTTGAGTTATAGGTCATTCTTTTGATTACTGGCCCTATTTAGGTAATTCAAGCTATGTGGGGATCATTTTTAAGATTGAAACAATTTTTACTATGAATTTCGTATAGAATCTGGTATTTGTTGGTATTGTATACATATATATATTATAAAGTTATATAAAATTAAATGTGACCCATACAATGCAGAGAGAGAGAGAGAGAGAGAGAGAGAGAGAGGAGAGAGAGAGAGAGAGAGAGAGAGAGAGAGAGAGAGAGAGAGAATAAAAAAGGTGATCCTGGACTTAACTGACTCTTTTTGTGATTTTTTTTATTCCAGATGGCGGTCACATTAATAACCCCGAGAACACCCCCGACGATGGAGGCTCAAACTACAGAGACGACGCGAGCAGGAAACGACTACAAAATTTCACAGACACCCTTCTCAAAATGTCGAAAATTATCATCTGAAAGTGACAAACTTCGAAACTCTTTTCGGTCCTTGCCATCGAAAGTGGTTTGGAACCTCCGCTCTCTTCTACCTTTCTTCCTTATCGTCCTTGTGCCAGGTACGATGATCACGATCAGGAGGGGTTACCTCATACCTAATTGAAAGATTTCTCCTACCAGCTTTTAATAGGGTCTGATTCGTTTTCTTTGAATATACACAGGGTGGCGCAAAAGTCCGGAGTTAAAGGAGCCAGAGAGAATGGATCTTTCCGTTCTATGGTCGGCACTATTTTTAAATAAAAAATGCCTCTTTAGTAAAAACGAATTGTAATTTATAATTTATAATTTTTTAGTTAAAAATTAAAAATTATAAATTTTTTAGTTAAAAAATTATAAATTATAAATTTTTTAGTTAAAAAATTATAAATTATAAATTTTTTAGTTAAAAAATTATAAATTATAAATTTTTTTAGTTAAAAAATTATAAATTAAATTTTTTTTTTTAACTAAAAAGTAATTTTTATTTAAAAGTAGTGGCAGCCATTGAACGGATAGATCCATTCTCTCTGGCTCCTATGACTCCTGACTTTTGCGCCACCCTGTGTATATATATATATATTATATATATATATATATATATAGTTTCTGAATGGGGTAAATTTATATGAACACAAACTACCGTACAAAAGGCGAATTATTATCATGCATGCATGAATTGCGCTTGCGCGACAGTAGAGAAAATTGACAAGGATTCAGAGTATTGGTCGATACAAATCCATCATAGAAGAAATGAAGAAAACGAAAACTTTTAACACAAAGTTGTGTCATCATAAAATTGATTGAACGTATGTTAAGTGACGTTCGAAACTTGGAGAAATTGTTGAGCCAGTTGTTCGGAATTGTTTCATCGGTAACTGAAACGAAACACTAATTTCATCAAAGCTGACGTAATTTCGGCTCTCCATGACCCATGGCACAGTGTAAAAATAGCTCTTTTTCTGTTATATTTGAAATATGAAATGAACATTTAAAGTTTGCTAGTGATGTGGTGAATCCTCATATGTCACTGTTTTTCTCATTCATACTTGTTCATGGTTATATTACTGCTGATTTTAAGAAAGTATATAGCATGTCCATTATCATAAATATATAGGGGAACAGCCTATCCAGTAATACTTACAGTCATATTACTATTGCTTCCTGCTTCTCGAAATTACTTGAAAGATATTTGCTCTATCGGATAAATGATTATTTATGGACATCCCCTAATCAGTTTGGTTTTAAAAATTCTCATTCAATAGATGAAATAGATCAGTGTATTAATAAAGTGAACGAACTTGTACATAAGTACACTGATGGTAGTCCAACTATATAGTTTTCAGCTTTTTCTTTGATACAAACTAATAAGGGATCACAGTATTTTAAGAAATGAGAAGAAAGGGGTGCTCCATTGTATGCGTTAAATATATTGAAAATCTGGTACACCAACTAAATTTTACATTTAAAGGAGTTAATATTTTTAGGGGTTTTAGGATCTACATGCGGAGTTAGACAAGGCTTTTTGGTCTCTCCTCCGCGATTTAACTGATGGTCTAATTATTTAATTTAACGAGGCCAAAGTAGGATATTTATAAATAACATCAGGGTCAATAACGCCGATGATGTGGTATTAATAAACCTCTCCACATACGGTGTTAGACAAGGCTTTTTACTCCCTCCTCTGCGGTATAGCTGATGGTCTAATTACTTCATTTAAGAAACCAAATTAGGATATTTATAGATAACATAAGGATAAATAATTTAGTCTGTGCCGATGATGTTCTATTAATAAGCTTCTCTCTTAAAGGTATAGGACAGTGACTGTAGGTTATCTTACAAAAAAAGTACAAATTACCGTCGAAGAAGTGAGACATCAATTTTAATGTCGCTGAAACTAAAGTTACGCAGTTCCATCCAATGGCTCAAAATATTTCTAGCATGAAATATTTCATAAAATATTTCTAGCATGAAAGGTGGATCTACAGAGCAATTACAAGAATTTAAGTACAGTATTTGAATCACATTATCACCAGCTCCTTGAGTGATGACTCAGATATAAGAAAACAATATCAAAGTTTTTGTGCTAAAGCAAATATGACTCTAAGCAACTTCAGAGTCCTTAAAAGCGAAGCTAAAGGCACCCTTTTTTCGCACATTCTGCAATATTTATGAGCAGGAACTTCGGTCTAATTATTAAAAAGGTTCATGCATAACCCTAAATTTTCTTTATAACAAATTCTTTATAGAATGGTGCACAAGTTTCCTCAAAGATGCTCACCTTTGCAAATGTTTCCTATCCACAATGTCTCGAGTCTCGCGGAGGTAGCAAGACGTGCTCAATGTAGTCTAATATCAAAAATTCAATATTCAGACAATCGAATTACTGTACCAGAGCTATTCACCAGTCCTGCCATATATTTTCTAAACTATAGGCTTCATGGTATATGAAAATGTTTGTTAGCTGTTCCTTCACCATCGATACAGTTCAGTTTCATATTTATTAATTAGTGTCATTTTGTTTTAAGTTTTTATTATTATTATCTGTAATATAGAAAATTACTTATTTTGAAATATATATATATATATATATATATATATATATATATATATATATATATATATACACACACTGCGTTCGAAAAGTCTCTCCGCAGTCAACCAACACTTTAAAAAAGTGTTTGACAAGTGTAGACGAGTTGCTCTGTGCCTGCAAAATGGTGGCAAACACTTTGAACACATGCTGTAAAATCAAAAGGTTATGTAATAAAATCACTAAATCATGGTTGAATGAAAATATTGTAGTTTTTCAATTTCCTATGCGTTTAACATAGCACTGCGGAGAGACTTTTCGAACGCACTGTGTATATATATATATATATATATATATATATATATATATATATATATATATATATATATATATATATATATATATATACAGGGTGGGCGGAAAGTAGCTCCCTATTTTGGATTGGTAAAAAAATACGTATATTATCCATTTATTTCAGAAGAAATAATATGAAAAGGTAGGCATACATGGTAGGTTTTCTCTAAAATTCAATGTGGGCTCCAACTCTTTCCACCAGCTTCTGGAGCCGCCCAGGAATGGCGTCCACTGACTTTAGCAGGAACTCCGGCGGGATGGAGGACATGACTTCCCGAATTCGGTCCTCCAGTTCTTCCAATGTCCTCCTCGGTTTGGTGCGGTAGACTTCTTCCTTTACCCACCCCCAAAGAAAGAAGTCGCACGGTGTCAAGTCGGAGCTCCTGGCTGGCCATTGATGTGGACCACGACGACCCATCCAACGCCCAGGGAAGTGGGCATCCAGCCACTCACGGACAACAAGAGCGAAGTGCGGAGGGGCGCCATCTTGCATAAATATCAGATCGTCGATGTTCTCCCATGTGCTGACAACCGGCCAGACCTCGTTTCGCAACATAGCAAGGTACCGCTCAGCATTCATGGTGTTGCGCAGAAGGAACGGGCCCACAACCTGATCTGAGGTCATACCACACCACACCGTTACACTGAACCGATTCTGCCATTTTTCAGCGGTAACCGTGCGACTTCTTTCTTTGGGGGTGGGTAAAGGAAGAAGTCTACCGCACCAAACCGAGGACATTGGAAGAACTGGAGGACAGAATTCGGGAAGTCATGTCCTCCATCCCGCCGGAGTTCCTGCTAAAGTCAGTGGACGCCATTCCTGGGCGGCTCCAGAAGCTGGTGGAAAGAGTTGGAGCCCACATTGAATTTTAGAGAAAACCTACCATGTATGCCTACCTTTTCATATTATTTTTTCTGAAATAAATGGATAATATACGTATTTTTTTACCAATCCAAAATAGGGAGCTACTTTCCGCCCACCCTGTACAGTATATTAGACTACTGATACAATCTATTTCAGACTATGAAGAATAGCCCTTTTTCACTTCGTTTGATACTTTAGTGATCCTAAGTATTCATTACGCATATCACATTACAGTAATTTTAGTAAATTACAGTCACATTACAGTCCAAACGTGAATTATTTCTAATTATAGAATTAATTGCAGAATTCTGTAATTTCTCTTTACGGGTCTGATACCACTTTGTGTCTTATCAGACCTTCCAACAAATTATATCATTTCTTCATTATAATTTATAATTAAATGTCCTTTCTAAATTTAAATGGATATATACGACTGTATTATCTTGTACAATGAATAATATTATACTTTATATATATATATATATATATATATATATATATATATATATACAGGGTGTCCGAGAATTATCTGTACAAGTTTTGGCTGTTATTAAAAGTCAACCATGAAGTGTAGAAATTCCAGTGTTGTCCCATTTTACAGAGAATCTCATTAAGTTTTTTCTAATACCAAGTTTTGACAAATTTTTTAGAAATTCCAGTGTGTCCGAACATTATCTGTACAATTTCATCTTTTAATAAAATTCTTGATAACACACGTACAATTCTTAAACAAGATTATTTAGAATCTGTATTTTCAAAAGTTTCTTTTATTAAAGTAACGTTGTTACAAACATTCGATATGTGCACCATCAGTGATTCACAAAACATCCAATCGATAATCCAAATGTTGCCATGTACGCTGCAGCATATCCACATTAATTCGCTCAATAGCAGCTGTGATTCTTGCTTTTAAATCATCAATGTCTGTCACCCGCGTACAAAAAAGAAAAAACTTGTCAAAACTTGTTATCAGCAAAAACTTAATGAGTTTCTCTGTAAAATGGGACAACACTGGAATTTCTGCACTTCATGGTTGACTTTTAATAACAGCCAAAAATTGTACAGATAATTCTAGGATACCCGGTGTATATATATATATATATATATGTGTATATATATATATATATATATATATATATATATATATATATATATATATATATATATATATATATATAAGGTGGCGCAAAAGTCGCGCAACATAGGAATTTTCAGTGTTGACTATACGATATTATTTTTTTCTTTTAGGTAGGGGATGGCTGCGAAATTAACAATAGACGAGAGGGTGAGCTTGGTTTTAAGTTCACCCTCTCGTCTATTGTTAATTTCGCAGGCATCTCCTAGCTAAAAGAAAAGAAAGAATTTATTATAAGCAACACTGAAAATTCCTATGTTGCGCGAGTTTTGCGCCACCCTGTATATAGTGTTGACAAAAGTGAATAGATACCTTTGGGTTTTTTCCATAGTTTTTGGTTTGATATTAAAAGTTAATAAGTAATAATATATTTATTGAAACAATATATTTAAAACCGTGTTGCTTTCCCCTTTGCATTAATTTGAAATAATAAAATTTGCGACATTTGCATAAGTTTGGTTCAGTACGCCAATTTATTGGTTCAGTACGCCAATTTATTGGTTCAGTACGCCAGTACCGTTCATAGAATGAATAAATTTTATGCTATGTTTTTAGCTCCATGACACCATCGTAAAAGCTTTAAATTTATTTAAAAAAAAACAATAATTTCTCCATGGTTTAATTGATCTTAATATTAACGAATAATTTTCGATTAGTCGATATGTCATCAAAGAAAATATGACTGATGGTGAATATTTCGTTTCGTGTCCTTTATCAGCAGATGCAAGAACTCCTGTACCAATTTCCTTTCTTAAGCAATATGAACGCGTTTACAACGTTCCATACTTCATACTTATTCCTGGTCTAGTATAAAATAAGCCTTTCGTGCCTATAAAGTTTCATTGCTTCGTTTCATTTCTAGAAAAGGTGTTTGTGACTTATTTGCGATTCACTCCATTGTTAATCTGATCGTTGTTCTACTTGGCACAAAATAGACACATTAACTGTTGAATCGTTAAACGCTGTAACGTTGCCTTAAGCATGAGGCGTTTAATAATTTAAACATCTCATTTTGCTCACTGCGTTCATTCATTCATTTGCTAATTCGCCTCAGTTATGAATTTCCATTTTCTCGTATCGTTCGCTGTAGTTCTTCGTAATTTATGGGATCGTTTCAGCTTTTCCGTGCGTGTCACCAACTTACCGTGATGAAAAATAAAATTTTACAGTCACAATTAACTTATATAAATAGGCATCGTTTGCTCGCAAAATTCATTATATAAAATTGTATTAGCTACTATTTTTACTTGGCTAAGTTGTGCCCATTGTTCCAACGCCACTTTTCGTCGATCAGCGAAGTTAAATGACATTGGGGGCTTGGTTAATAATTGCAAGGGTAACCGTCCTCCGCATACAGATTATGTAGCGACCCGTCGTCGTTCGGATCTCGCGTAAAACTGTAGGTTCTCTCCGTTATATGAGCTTAGTAGATGTTGAGAAGGCGATTAACCCTTTTTGTCCCAAATTATTGTTTTGAGCTAAAAAAAATTTGTTAACACTTAAAAATGTTAAAAATAGGTATGGAAACATAAAGAAAACTTTGTTTAGAAATTTATTTAATTAATTACACTAGAAATTATATGATTCCATTGGCACTATCAAGTAATAAGAGAAACTAACTTAACTTTGGTACTTTGAATGAAACAAATGAAAGCAATTTTTGTCCTTTGCCAAACGCAATGGTAGGCCATACTACTTTGGAAGAAATGCATTAAAACAGTTTTTGTCCTTTTTTAAATAATAATGGTACGTCACACTTTCTGCATTTTAGACGAGAGTGACCCTTCATACAGTTTCTGCATCTCTTTTTGGGTTCTAAATGCTCAGGCCAATGTCCAAAAAACTGCCAGATGTTGCTATACAGTTAATTGTTACATTCAAATGCCATAAGGCATCATTGAAGCTAATCTGAGGAAATTACACGTACTTTTTGTTGGTGATGCCATATGGAATCGCTTGGACAGAAAGGGTTAAACAACCCCAAAACACACGCTATTCTTACTTTTGGGGTAGCAGCCATGTCATTACATCGCTTCTTATGAGATCACCGAAGTTAAGCAACGTTGCCCGGATCTGTCTAGTAGATGGATGGGCAATACTGCTCTTCGTCGAAATGATGTAGTGACGCATGGTTAGGACCCCACATTAAGCTGTGGTCCCATCCGATCCCCTCTCATAGTATGGATGTAATCTCATGCCCTTAACAACAGCAACCTCTTAATACCTCTTCCTTCCCAACAGAAAAAAATTAACGCTTATTTTCATTGCTAATCCCAACAGATTCGTAATTATAAAAAAAAAAAACCAGACAGTTTCGATAAAACTAAGTCTAATTTATGTCTTCCTTTGAGAAGAAATAAATTCGCATTTACTGTACACTCTTTTAAAATAAGGCTCTACATTTATTTTTTTTTTTTCTGCAAATTGAATTTAAGCCCCAACATATAGTAATCGTCTTAACAAGAAAATGCGTCAGTAACCATAGGCAACGTATAAAATATAGATACACACACACACACACACACTTTATATATATATATATATATATATATATATATATATATATATTAAATAATAATAATAATAATGCAGTGATCTGACATAGTTAACTAAGTAGGAAAAGACCCAAACTACGAATGTCACAAGTTATTATAATTTCCTTGAAGGTATTATCAACATTGCATGACAGAAACTATCAGCTTTAGGAAAAACACGAGAATTTGCCGGTTTGTACATACTGTAAACGCGAGAAACCAGGAACACCCCTCGATTATTAACCAATACTGCAGTTTTAACTACGCATTTACAGGGTGATCCAAAAGTCCTGCTTCATGGGGGAGGGGTAAATAAACGTACGTGAAATCTCCTTTAATTAAACATTGTCAATTTATCCACTAAAATGAGGCAGGACTTCTGGACCACCCTGTGTATATATATATATATATATATATATACACACAGTAGACTCGTATATGAATGAAGAATGAAGAGCTGAAAGCTTATCCTTTACGTACAATCAATTCTTCAATAAACTGACAGCCGTTGCAGATTTTTCACGCCGTATGTAAGACGTCAAAACACGCGAATATACTTTAATAATGTTGTACGATGAATAATATAAACGAATGAATGGGTAACGGAATTTAAGAAAATCGCATACGAAGTAAAATTTATGTATGGCACTGTCTAAATTCTTAATTAGACGTTCGAACCATATTAGGTCATTTCTGTCCTTCGCCGATATCACTCATCATATATTTAAAGGTTCTCTCATAAGAAACACAGTCTGTATAAAACAGTTTTCCAGTTTGTTGGTTGGTATGTTTCATACAGTTTGATACAGTGAAAAGCTTATTATTATTATGTTTATTATTATTATTATTATTATTAAAACAATGACTGTAGGTCATTTAAACAGTTTTATTTTGTGAGAAACTCAAAGGATTAAAAGAAGAATTACAGTATTTTGACCCTATAGAGAAAGACTGGTTTTGGATGAAAATTTAATAATCACCTTTAAAAAAATTCAATATTAAGAATCATCAACAAACATTATGCAGTCATCATCATCATCATTGTCAACATTCATGAGTAAAAACAAACAATAGCAACAGGTCAACATTAAATTATAATCAATAATAAAAAATATAGTCAACATCAATCAAATATTCATTACGCACAAAATGGAAGTCAACATCAAAATTAGTAATAAGAATAAACATCAATGGATAATAACCAGCAAGAACAATCATCAGTAATGAGAAATCGGTATCAACAATCGTTAGTATTAAATCATTACTGAATAATCAGTCGTCAGTATAGCAGAGAGTAGTGAGCAACATTAATTAAGGTTTTGCTACAACGATATCCAATGTGCGTGAATTAACACTTTTGCTGCCGTACAGAGAGTTGTCAAAAGTAAATAGACACCTTCGGTTTTTTCCCTCGTTTTAGATTTGCTAATAAACGTTAATAAATAATAACAAATTTATTGAATTAATATATTTAGAATCGTGTTATTTTTACCTTTACATTATGTAAAGCTGACACGCGTTATGACATTCTATTGATGAGCTTCGCTGTTTGTTCTTGGAAACAATCATCGTGGTGTCTATTTACTTTTGTCAACCCTCTGTATAACTAAAAATTAAAGTAACACCATTCTTGATGTCAGTGTGCGTCACTCAGCATCGAATATGTTAAACAGTATGCGGGAAAAAGATAAAAAATTTATAAATCAAGTGAAAGGCTACATCCCCCTTTAACTCGCAACCAGGCCTGCATGTATATGTCTGATATAAGAGGGGATAAAAAAAAAAAAAAAACCCTCTTACAGAACATCAGACGTCTCTGAAGAGGACAGGATATTGGCACGCAATTCTAAAAACAAAATCTTAAAATTTCCATCATAAAACGCGTATAGAGAGGGAAAAGCTCTTAAAATCTGATCAAAACTATAGATGAAATTGCGTTCTAAGGATGAAAAATGAGTGTAGTTCTTGCGTGGGAAAGCATAAGAAAGTTATTCAAAGTTTAACATTGATAAACGAGGTGCGCCTTCGTTTCAAACGATTCTAACAAAAGGAAATAACATGATTATTGATATTCACAGCGGTGCACCATTCAAATTCTTAGATCTTATTAACAGTTAAAGCCAATGAACTAATATACAGAGTGTACCATAAATCAGTGTAGGATTAAATGTAGCTATTAGTCCTTTCACGACGGATGGTACTTTAAAGTTCCACCAGAAATAATAATATAAATTGTACGACATCCTCTCGTTTACATAGGTGTTATTTAGTTGGTTTAGTTATTGGGAAAGGAACCCAAAATGTGTATCATTTCAGTGACTAGTTATTATTACTAAAATATTTAGTTTTTAATCAATAAAACCTATACATTTTGGTGACGGGATGACCGCATATGCTGCGGAATCCTTGAAGGGTTAAATGAAACCCTACATTAACTTATTGAGTACCTGTATACATACAAATCTTTGATTATATATATATATACAGGGTCCACCAAAAAAAACATGCGTCTGTACTTTTCCTCTAAACTCAATAATTTCTTTTAACGTTTGATAAAACTTTAACAAAATAAAATAACATTTCTTTAAATTTTTAGCACAGTAGCTGAATAGACCTTATTTTAGCACGTAAACAAAAATAGAATGTAAAGATACCGTAAATACTCAAAATTTCTTTATTATACAACCAAAAATTCCTTTCATATAAAATTATTAAAATGTCAAACCAAAAATACTGTTCAATATGTTTTCTTTCAACTTCTTTTACTTTTCGAAGTCTTGGTCTAAATTGATCTACTGTTGAATCAATCTGGTCTTGTGGGAATTCGGACCATTGTTCAATCAGAACATCTCTCAGGTGGTTAACATTTCTGATTTTCTTACCATGATAAATTCGTTCTGACAAGTTTTCCCAGATCCCAAAATCAACAGGATTCAAATCAAGACTGTTCGAAATTCGGGAAGAAACTTCTTCAATGTTTTCTTCCGTTCTAACACTCCTTGGACGACCACTACCTTTTTTTCTAACAGTACTGCCTGCAGCATCAATTTTTTTTCATCATCGTATCCAGTCCGCCCAGTGTCCATCCTTTATTGGGAATCCCGACAATATTTTGTGCCTTCCATATCTCTTATTAAGCCTATAATGCTTAATAATTATTTTATCTTCATCAGAGAATGGCATTTGAGGGATATCTACAGTAATTTTTTTTATCTGAAAAAAAAAAGAGAAAAATTATTTCAATACGTACTAAGATTTATGGAACTAAAAAATCAAGTTAATATTAAACAACAAAATTTAATCATTCAGTTATAAAAATTGTCTGGCTTATATAAAATTCAATGGTAATTATTGTCTGTAAATTTTGTAGAAATCATCCAAACACATTTTGACTTATTAGGTTACAATCAAGCGCATGTTTTTTTTTTGGCCGACCCGTTTTATTTATAGATATATATATACAGGGTGTCCCAGAATTAACTATCTATTTCAATGAAATCGGACAAATTTTTTAAAAACACACTTTTAGTTATGTTTATGTTTAATATGTTGTTAAAAATGTATAAATTTCTAAATTTTTTTCATAATTTTATTTTCATAATTTTTTCATTATCTGGTCCAATGAAAGACCGTCTGAAGTCATAGAATGGCAAAGAGACTCTCCAAAAGTTAACGTGTGGCTTGGAATGACCAAATCCAAAATTTATGGTGCTCCATCTTGTTGAAACACAACATTATCAAGAATGCCATCATCAAGAAGCTGTGGTTCGAGAAACTGCTGAAGCATATCAAGGTAGACGGTACCTGTTACAGTTGCCTCCGCAAAGAAGAATGGGCCATAAATTTTGGATTTGGTCATTCCAAGCCACAGGTTAACTTTTGGAGAGTCTCTTTGCCATTCTATGACTTCAGACGGTCTTTCATTGGACCAGATAATGAAAAAATTATGAAAATAAAATTATGAAAAAAATTTAGAAATTTATACATTTTTAACACATATTAAACATGATAAACAAAAATAAAAGTGTTTTTAAAAAATTTGTCCGATTTCATTGAAATAGATAGTTAATTCTGAGACACCCTGTATATTGAAAATGTGTTTAGAAATACACACGAAAGCGCTCGGTTGATATTGCTTTACTTTATCATTAGTGGTTTTTAGTGTGTGTATATATATATATATATATATATACACACACACACACGGTATATGGATCTTTTAAACTATTCACCTCCCCCCCCCCCAGCTTCAAAGAGGGGGGACATAGTTTAAAAGGTCAGTATTAGGGAGGAAATAATTTAACAGGTTTTACTTATCTTATTTACAAAATAGAATTTTTTAAGATATGTATATAAGATACATATCTTGGAAATTCTATTATATTCTATCATATTTCCGGTTTATAGAGAACCATTATTTACATAGGATAAAATTTGAATGCCCGGTTAGGTCAACTGTACGCCCTTGACGATTGGTTAGGTTTAGTCTGATATTTTCGTTAGTTTTAACGAAAATATCACAACTAAACCTAACCAATCGTCAAGGGCGTACAGTTGACCTAACCGGACATTCAATGAACCTAACCGGGTATTCAGTTGACCTAACCGGGCATTCAATTAATCTAACTGGGCATTCAATTATTTTTGCTACCCTTCGTGCGAGTAGTAAAAATATCCCGCGTTTGAACGAAAATATCACGACTTAACCTAACCAATCGTCAAGGGCGTACAGTTGACCTAACCGGGCATTGAATAATTTTACCGTAGGTTTCGATATATATATATATATGCCCGGTTAAGTTAATTGAATGCCCGGTTAGGTCAACTGAATACCCGGTTAGGTTCATTGAATGCCCGGTTAGGTCAACTGTACGCCCTTGACGATTGGTTAGGTTTAGCCGTGATATTTCGTTAAAACTAACGAAAATATCACGACTAAACCTAACCAATCGTCAAGGGCGTACAGTTGACCTAACCGGGCATTCAAATTTTATCCTATGTAAATAATGGCTCTCTATTTATTATATGTTTTGCAATAAATAATAAATTTGTTGTTATTGTATTCTTATCTTATTTTGGTTAATTTGCAGAGTTTAAACTTTGGGGGGGATATAGCTGAAAAGATCAACATTGGGGTGGCGATTGTTGAAAAGAGTATGTTGGTGAGGGAAATAGTTTAAGAGATCCCTGTATATGTTACAGTGTATCTGTGTATCTAGGGATTTCATGAAATCCGTAAAATGTTCAGGGATTTCATGTAAGCTTAAGTCGTGATATTTTCGTTAAACCTACAGGAAAATTATTGAAAGCTCGGTTAAATCAACTTTACGCCCTTGACGATTGATTAGGTTAAGTCGTGATATTTTCGTTAAAATTTACGAAAATATCACGACTTAACCTTACATGAAATCCTGAACATTTTAGGGATTTCATGAAATCCCTAGTTACACAGATTCCTTGTAACATATATATATATATATATGGTAAGCTTCTAATAAACTGAAATGATTGAGAGCTGAGATCATAAAGTTTTCTAAAAACTTCGATATTCTAAGATTCTCTACTCCTCTCGCCGCCTTCAATTGGCCGAATAACCTCTCTTTTCTGTTGAATATTGAAAGATACTACTCTCTTTCTTTTGTTACTAGAGCCTGCAGCAACCATTTTACAGTCCATGGTCACTAAATTGTATGTAAAAATTCAGAAATTTACTTATAAAATTATAAAAATTGAGTGAAACATTTGCAGCGACACCAATTTCGCCATTTTCGGCTCGTTTCCATTGTTCGGTTTTGTAAATTTAGAACCAAATGCAATTATATTGCAATTTTTGATATTTGAGTCGTCGATTTTTTTTTGGAAGTTTACTGTATATATATATATATATATATATATATATATGATGAATAAAACCACGAAGGAAAGGAAACACAAAAAGGTGCTCAAGCGCTTTCGTCTAATGACATCCTCAGGAACAAACTGAAGTATAAAAGGTACGGCCTATATATAGGTTACAGAAAGAAAAAAATAAATAAATAACATACATACACACAAACATATATATATATATATATATAACATATATATATATATACATACATATCTACACACATACATATATATATATATAATATATATATATTATATATATATATATTGCAATAAACGGAGAAGTAAAAATAAAACTTAAAAATTAAAAATTAGAGGATTAACAAAGAGGCAACAGATTTGTAAGGAAAAATATCGATTTTTAGCACAAGATCAAATGAATTATAAAAAAATATACAAAAAAAAT
Source organism: Bathynomus jamesi (assembly GCA_023014485.1). Classification (NCBI taxonomy): domain Eukaryota; kingdom Metazoa; phylum Arthropoda; class Malacostraca; order Isopoda; family Cirolanidae; genus Bathynomus; species Bathynomus jamesi. The sequence goes on along the minus strand of JAJOZX010000416.1, from coordinate 932,749 downwards.
ACAATTTGTCTTACGTACACTTTTACTCGGGACATGACACCCCCACTAAGAAGGCCATTTTTTCATCAATGTTTCTCCGCGCCCTTAGGATCGCCAGTGCGGAATACATCGATGCCGAATTTGAAAAAATCAACGGTATTGGAAGTGATCTGTGTTACCCATCTGCGTTTATGGAATCTTGTCTCAACAAGGCAAAACGAATTTTCTATCGTGTCGATAATAACACTCGTACTTTGTCAAAAAATATTTTAGTACTTCCATTTTTCCCGGGCTTTTTAGGCATTGCTAATGTACTTAAACTTTTGGATATTAATGTAGTATTTTCATATAACAATATTGTGAAAAATATCATAGTAAAAAATAGCCCTACCAATAATTCAGGCATTATCTATAAAATTGGGTGTAAACAATGTGATTCCTTTTACATAGGTCAGACGGGAAAGGATTTTCACACGCGTATAAAACAGCATCAATATTCCGTTAGAACAGGACAGTTGTCCAGTGCTCTTTTTGTCCATTTGTCAGAGTTATCCCACTGTATTGATTGGAATAATGCTTCAGTTTTATTTCATTCTAGCAACATTGTCAATAGAAATATTCTTGAGTCTGCCATTATCCAACTTTCAAATAACTTCAACATAAGCAAAGGTCTTTTTCAACTCGATCCTGTTGTTTTGAATTCCTTCAAAACAAATTTAGATAAAAAGGGTAGGACGCTAAATCTTTGGTAAACTTGTACGCTACTTTATTAACTTTTAATCTTCATTTTATTTTTATATATATCGAAACTTGACTCTAAAAGGCAAAGTGTTAAATCCCGGGCAGATTTCAGTATAAATTTGTATTTTTTTTGTATATTTTTTTATAATTCATTTGATCTTTTGCTAAAAATCGATATTTTTCCTTACAAATCTGTTTGCCTCTTTGTTAATCCTCTAATTTTTAATTTTTAAGTTTTATTTTTACTTCTCCGTTTATTGCATATATATATATATATATGTGTGTAGATATGTATATATATATATATATATATATATATATATGTTTGTGTGTATGTATGTTATCTATTTATTTTTATTTTTTTTCTGTAACCTATATATAGGCCGTAACCTTTTATGTACTTCAGTGTTCCTGAGGATGTCATTAGACGAAAGCGCTTGAGCACCTTTTTGTGTTTCCTTTCCTTCGTGGTTTTATTCATCATAAATATTTTTCACGTGTTACTTTCGTGAAATAATTTTCATATACACGGTGAACCAAAAGTAGGTGGACAGTAGGTTGAATACGGTTTGTGTTATATATTATAACTATGGTGTTCATTATAACTATGGTGTTTGTGTTTTATTATATTAAATATTATAACTAAATTTATTTAAATTTTATTTTGTATTATAGTATAAAAAAATTAAATATGTATTCTCAAAATAAACGTTATCATTTACTGTCCACCTACATTTGGTTCACCCTATATATATATAAAAACGGGAATGAATGGTAATGGTACTATTATTATTATTATTAGTAGTAGTAGTAATAGTAGTAGTAGTATACTGATATCTGTTAGAATTTACTTATAGTTCGAAGACTGAATTGCCCTGATTATTTTTGATAAGAACTATTTAATATTTATTGTTTCGGCAGTATCAAGTTTCAAAGTTATAACTTAATATGGCTTTTATTTGAGTTGCTTTATATATATAAAAAAAGCTTTTCAATTCTAAGTTCAGTAACAGAAAACGGAGAGAAGAAGCTATTGACTGTTCACTTTATTTCTATGTTTGGTCTTAATTACGACCATAACAAGAAAACTAGACTCACATAAGTAGGTTGATGAAAACTGGTAAAGAAATTTAAGCGCCATTTTATCCAGTTCTGGATAATGAAGCGAGCCTCCCTTTAACCCATAATGCTACAAGAGGTTCTTCACTTTTATATATTTTTAATCCATAAACACTGCCAAGATCTAAAGACTTTTCTTCAAGAATAGAAGACCCTCTCATTGAAAACTGAAATGAAAAGGCTTTTGATCTACTGATTTTCTTTCCTTCATTCTTCTTCAGATAGAAAGTAATGTGGTCAAATGAACCAGATGATATTTAATGATGTTCTTCATGCTCTCAACATCAAGTTTTTACTGAGCACCACTCATGGTAATTGAGAAACTAAAAAAACCTGTCAAAACATTTATGAGATTCTCTTCTAAATTTATAGTTTATTTTTGAAGTCCTACTCCACCTTTCATTTGTTTGTCGTTAAACTTATAACCATCCTGTCTTGCACTGCTAAATTTAGTTCAATGAACATTGAAAAAAAAATGTCTGTCAGACACGAGAGCTCAGCGATCTAGTCCCAACATTTTTAAAAAGTTTCTGCCCATTGATGGTTCTTCTCAGGAAATCTCATTGTGAAGTTCAAATACTCGTAATAACGTTATTCCTTTCGACAACCAAAGCACTTCAATGTGCAACAAAAATTGCTTATCTTCGCACAAAGAAGCAAAGAGGCGGAGATTCAAAAGATTTACTTTTACAAAATTCACAACTTTTACAACTTCGATTACGTCACTGAGTTCTTTTGATATTTTTTTTCAGTCGCCAAGCTTTCATTGTGAATCAAGCAGTACGTTGACTTATACAATGGCGTAACTTCTTTCATTTTTTGCACCCACTCCAAAACGCCTTCCAGTCGTAGTAGCTGCACTGTCTGCACAAATACCAATACAAAATTTATATTCCAGACCGTGTTTGAAAATATGATCATTAAGTACCCTGTATATTTCAAACTTTAGTGGTACTTGAAGGAGAGGAATTGGAGGTCTAAATTTCCTCTTTGAAATCAGTATCATTAGACGCAGAAATTAATAAAATAGCGAAATTTTACATCTGTTGAACATCATAATATTAAGTTCATTTTATGTGGTTTATGAGCTGCTTTTCCATACCCTTTGCCATGCCTTTAATCTGCCGAGTTAGAATGCTATTTGACGTAGGTGCTACCGATTACAAAAGTCAGGATACACTAGACAACGTCAACTTTACTGCTCACTGTATCTAGACTTCCGTAACCGACTGTATGTAGTTGATTTTGCTAACGTTAGAGGACTCCCGTATTTCATTAGCATATTCTTAATACTTTAGTAGTATGGGCGCAAAAGGAGAGAGTGCAATGCAATTGCAAATGTTGATCAATGTTGCATTGCATATGGTATGCAACAAAGCGGGAATGTTGCAAGATGTTATGCACCAAAGAGGGGGATGTTGCAAGAGCAACAAGGGTTACGCAACTTGGAGGCGGTGTTATCTCCCAAGAGAAAGAGAGGAGAAGGAGAGAGAGGAAGAGAGGTGTTCGCTGGCAGGAGCCAAGCTCATATTAAGACTTCAGCCGAGCGGCTGTTGTCTTAATATGTTCCTAATCAGCCAGCTGGCTTAATCAGCCAGTTGGCTTATCTGGATGAGTTGCCAGATTGCGCTGTTTATTTAATTAAAGCATATATTCTGGCTTAATCCGCCAGTTGGCTTAGAAGGCTTCTTAGAGGGCATAAATGGACTGTATATATTAATAACCTTCGAACGAATGTGATGAGCTCCTAAAAGTCTATACTTAGACGACTGATTGTTGGTGATGTGGTGCTTTTGTTTTGTGTGGTGGTTGTGCTCGTATATATTTTGCTATTGGGGCATTGCATATATCAGTTTGTGTGTGTATGATAATAGGGGTTTTATGGGCGTATAGTTGGGAAGTTTGTGTGGGCTTTGGGTCGTATTTAGAGACCTTGGCGGTCTACCAGGAGCTGGTAAGTAAAGCGGTGGTTGTGGTGCTTCACCACCAATCGTCTAAGTTTCGACGCTTGGTTGTAGCCCTCATTTCTGTTACGTGGTGGTGATGGGATGAGCTCCTAAAAGTCGTAGCCCTCATCTCACCATGTGCTGTTGATGGGATGAGTTCCTAAAAGTCTATACTTAGACGATTGGTGGTGAAGTGGTGCTTTTTTGTGTGTGGTGGTGGTTGTGCTCGTATATATTTTGCTATTGGGGCTTTGCATGCATCAATCAGTTTATATATATATATATTATATATATGTGTGTGTGTGTGTGTGTGTGTGTGTGTGTGTGTGTGTGTGTGTGTGTGTGATAATAAGGGATTTATGGGCGTACAGTCGGTGAGTGTATGTGCGTTTGTGTGCGCTTTTAATTCGTTCGAAGGTTATTAATATATACAGGCCATTTATGCCTTCTAAGAAGCCTTCTAAGCCAACTGGCGGATTAAGCCAGAATATATGCTTTAATTAAATAAATAGCGCAATCTGGCAACTGATTCAGCTAAGCAACTGACTGATTAAGCCAGCTGGCTGATTAGGAACATATTAAGACAACCGCCGCTCAGCTGAAGTTGTTGTTGTTTAGCCAATCAGCCCACCCTGATCGAGCAAGCCGGCGGCACGCAGGTAACCGATCGCCCTCTCCGGAGTGGACCAGAGGTTCAGCGCACTAGTGATGTTGTGTTGTGTTCGTTGTTGTGCTAGAGCGGTACAGTTTGTCATAATGTGTTCAATTGTTTGTGGTGTGTCCTGGCACAGGTGGCAGGTGTCGTCTATGGAGTTGTCTAGTCTGTGTTTATATGTCCGTAAGTTGGGGTGATGTCCACATCGGAATCGTGTAAGTTAACTCGATCCGATCTGCTCAGGCTGATCTCTGACCTGTTAAAGGGTGGCGGCTTCGCACCTAGGACCGCATTCAAACTGAGTCGTGTCAGTGCTTTGTGGGTTATGTGTGTGTGTATGTGTTTTCTGTACTGTGTGATGTCTGTGGGGCGTCGTATGGAATGGAGTATTTGGTTATAATGTCTCTCTGGTGTTATCTTAATGGTGCGAGGTGTTGGTGCATGATTGTACATGTAGTGGCAAGGGTGTTGTGGGTTAGTTGTCGCTGCTGCCATGAATTGTGTTCCCCTCATGTCTAAATGTTCCCTAACTTTCAGTATTTTTGTTTCTGTGGGCAGGTGTTCTATTGGTGTTGTTTGAGTACATCCTGTAATTATACGAAGTGCGTTATTTTGTATTGTCTGTAAGGTGTTTATGTGTGTGTTTGAGATAATGGGTGCCCAGCATGGGCTAGCATAGTCCATAACTGAGCGAATATATTGTTTGTATATGAGTGATGTTGTTTCCTGCTAGTGTCCAAAGTTTGCGCCTGTTAGTACCCTAAGCGTGTTAAGTCTTGACGTACATTTCTTTTTAATGTCCTGAATGTGGTTTGCAAAAGATAATGATGTGTTGTATGTGACCCCAAGTATTTTGATCCTGTGAGTGTGTGGAATGTTGATGTTGTTTACTGTAAGCTGTGGAATTACCTGGTGTTCTTTTGTGTTGCTTGTAAGCAAGGTGATGGTTGATTTTGTGGGCTCTACTTTGAGTCTATTGTGTGTGAGCCAGTCTTGTATACTGTTCATGTATGTTTGTAGCTTATTTGTAGCGGTGTCGATGTTGTTGTGGGTGGATGTTAGAGTGATGTCATCTGCATATGATGATAATGTAAGCTTGTTATCTATGGGTGTTGGAATGTCATGCACGTATAAGTTGAAGAGTGTTGGTGAGAGAACAGAGCCTTGAGGGACCCCGTTCGGAAAAAGCTTGTTTTTGGATGACTTGCCATTAAATGTGAAATGTGAGTATCTTCCTGAAAGAGAGTTGCTCAGCCACCTTTTGGTGTTATTGTGCATGTTTGTGTTGAGTATTTTGTTTATGAGAAGGAAGCGTGGGATAGCATCAAATGCTTTACTAATGTCTATTGTTGCTAATAGTGTACGTTGAGCTGGTCGTCTGGAGTTGATGCCATCCATGATGTGCTGCGTGAGGTTAGTGAGTAATGTCGTGGTTGAGTGGTGAGGTCTGAATCCATGTTGAGTAGGCGATAGTGGAATGTGTGGGTTGGTGATTTGTAAGATTAGTCTTTCTGTTACTTTGGAAGGTGTGCATAGTAAAGTAATGGGTCTATAGGAAGCTGGTTCTGTTGGATTTGGTTTGAGTAGTGTAATAATTTTACCTTGTTTCCATATGTCAGGAATAATACAGTGTTGGTATGAATATGTGCTGATATTTGTGAGAGCTAGTATTCCTTGTGGGCCCAAGTGTTTAAGGTGTATGTTAGATATGTTGTCTGGTCCAGTAGCCTCCGAATTCTTAATGTTTTTGATGATCTTGGTGGTCTGGTCTGTATTGAAGGGTGTAATGGTCGTGTCGAGTAGGGTGGAGTGAAAATGGCCCAAAATTTCTTTTTTTGTGAATTTTAACTTACTTGAGGTTTTAAAAGTTGCCAATGGACTAATAGAATAATATGCAACAAAGTTTATTAAAATCAGACAATCTTTTGATCGACCACCAGACGTTATAAGTTTACAGTAATATACGATTTTACACAAAAATACCTAAAATACGAGTAAACATCAGATTATATATTTTTAGTTATTTTGGCACACTATTATGCTAACGATAGAGTATGAGTTATGCATGCATGGTTAATTCAGAATTGATAGTCACGTTTAGACTCAAGTTTCGGCATAAGCTGCCGAGAAGCGACGCGAGCCCGAATAAATCCATGGCGGGACGTCTCGCCACACACAGCGGCTGAAGCTTCGGTAACTAGGTTCACGCATCTTTCCACCGCCTGTGTGTGACAAGGGAAGCGAGGGAAGAGGACACTTGGTGAAATTTGAGCAGAGATCATGTCGTTCAATTCGTTGTCCGTCATATCCATCGTAACAGGAGGCTCCGTCACGGTCAAAGTCTGCCAATCGACCATGTCCTGGTATTCGGTCGCGTCGAGGTTGAGCGGTGGCACTCGAAACCTGCGGATTTTGTTTGCAGACACATGTGATCTTGCCTTCATGATTCTTCTGAGTCCGAGTTCCCTTATATGTGGTCGCTCATCTGTGATCATGGCTAATAGCACGTTCTCGGGGTGTCCGCAGAAGCCGTTTCGCCGAATCACCGGGTCGACGACTTTCTTTAGAGAGGAGCTGAGGTACCGTGTTCTCACCATCATCCCGTGCAGATGTTTGGCTCCATCTTTGCATGATGGCTGCGTCTTGATGGCGAATCATGTTGGGGCGTAGACCCGGATGATGAATGTGACAAGAGTTTTGATGTTGTTGGATGGTGCATCGAGGCCAACATAGAGGCGGAGGATTCTGTTGGCAGTTGTCAACCATCGCGAGTGGTTCAATGGTCCCGGTTTTCGCAATGCTAGATCACAGGGACAGTGTCCTTCACTGACAGCTTGACACATCTGCCACAGGTACTGCTGGTCAGTGCTCAGGTCCTTCACGTCAACATGCGGCAGTGGCTGTAATGGAGATATAGGTTCATACGATGTTATATGGAGTTCCGTGCATGCTGTGAGAGATTTCCCTATCGGTCCTGAAAAGCACTTAGGTCCTGTAGTTGCTCCATCTAAATGCTGAAACAGGTGTCGCAGGGGGAGCTCGTTAGCATGTAATAAGCACACGAGCCATTGCAGCGGTTTTTGTAGTAATTCCTCAAGCTGCCGAATAACTCCGCCATTATGTCCAGTGTTGACAGCGGTTCCGTCGCATCCGACGACTTTCACACTGTCGAGATCCACACTTCGCGCAGCAAAGCATTCAAAGATTACTTTGGAAATCGCCTTGCTTGATCCACTTGACGGCGTCACGTGGCCAAAGTACGATGAACCTGGTTCACAAATAATGCTGACGTGCTCTTCTGTATCTCTGTCCCGGTGGCCATGTCCTGCGGCGTCTCGTACATTTTTTCATCGTTCTATCCTTTCGACCGTCGAAGTACAATCCAGGCAAGTCTGTCATACTGCTGTCTAGTTTTGTCAGTTCTTGACGAGTTCTACTTCTTTCTCGGCGAATTTTACTACGATCAATGACTTTGGAGGTGTCATTTGTAGACACAATTCCAATGTCTTGTAGCACGGATGAGGCAATAACGGCTGCTGCTCGATCTGAGACGCCCGTTCTATCGCACGCTTTAGCCAAACATGGTAATCGTACAGTCATCGTCATTCTTTGACGTTTACTCTCCAGTGTCGATAGATCAGGTTTACAGTGTGACTTAGATAGGGTGTATTCTTCGTCGCTGTTGTCGGTGTCGTCGTCCTTGTCTTCCTCGTTGTAGCTTCCAGAATTGCATTGCTGCTTCGATTGTTCTTGGTGAATGCTGTGTCTTCTCGATTCACAGACTTTCCTGGATATTTTCTTCTATAGCTTTGTTGTTTCCACCAAATCGATGCCTCCTATAATCATCTTTCTGGCTCCTCTCTGGTCCTCTAGAAACTTTCTTTCTTTGAGTGGTACTTTGTCCGCTCTTTCGCACTTACAGCTCATGACGAAATCTACACATTTGCATTTGCTAATGTCGAAGAGTTTATCTGCGTCTTCTCTGAACTGTTCAAGTTGTTGCTTGTAGTTGTCGTTGTCCTTCCGAGCCTTGTATGGTTTCAAGATTTTCTTGTATTTCTCGTTGTACGGTCTGAGCGTTTCAATCACTCGTCCGTGCGTCACGGTCGGAAGAGACGCTTTCTCCCAAACAAGTTCAACATCAACGCAAACTTTTTTTGATACTTCGGCGAACGGTGGATATTTGTTATTCTTCGTTGTCAGCTGTTGTCTTGTATGGATGTAAGCCTTCATAACATCAGCGTAGGTGGGAAGAACATTTGTGGGTATCTCGCGTGGCGCGCCAAAAATCACACATGCCGCCTTCTCCCTCGTAATAATTTCCATTCTGAAAAAAAAAACAATTATTATAAATTGTAAGCAATGTAAGACTATTAAAGAATTTCTGCAAGAAAAAGAAATATAAAATTAATACTGTCACACTCACTTGTCAAACACCTATAAACAGATATCAATATGTAATTAACTTACTTTTAATATCAAGTTTCACGAAAAAATGATGATAACAGCACAAATAACCTTCAATTCTCACTGCCACATGTGCACTGAGCTTGGCGGAGCAGCCGCGCTTTGCATATTACTCACTCTCCCCCCACTCCCAATCTCCCATCCCCTCTGACTCACGGACTGCATATGTTATCGCACCAAATCACTACCATCACTGAAACTAGCATTAAATCAATGTATGGTTAACTAAACTCTTTCTTATCTCACTTACTCACATCAGCTCTAATAATTTGGCCACCCTCTGTAATTGCCATTAATTTACATTCCACACATGTTGTAATCTTAAATGTCAACCTCAAGTATGCAATAACACAGTCTACAGCAAACTAAGCTGTTAATTATTTGCATAAACATGGATGAAAGACTAGCATCTTGGATGACTCCTGATGGGCAAAGCGATCGTTAAAACATGAAATATGCCATATATTAAAATCGCTGGTGGTCAATCAAGCAATGCTTCAATTGTATTATAATTTCACATGCTTGTTTCTAAAGCCCATTGGCAACTTTTCCACACTCAAGTAAATTAAAAATCCAAAAATGATATTTTCACTCGACCTTAGTGTCGAGTCTGTAGGTTTTCTTGTGTCTGGCTGTTTGTCTGTCTGCGTGTTTCTGGTTGTTGTCTCTGTTTAAGTGACTTATCTTTGCGTAGTGATTAACTAGAATGTTAGCTTGTGTGTGTATGTTGGGATATTATTTTGGCTGCGACAGATAGCCGCGTGTGAGGTGTGAATGCTGCTGTTAGAGTGGGTAATGCTGTTTATAGTCTTGTATAGCCTGGATGTATCTGTGGAGTGGTTTAGTGTTGTTATGAATTCCCTGAATGTTTCCGTTTGTTTTTCTCTGAGTTTGTTGTTTATTTCTGTGTTGAGCTGTTGTATCTGCTGTTTTATAGCTTCTGTGTGTGGTGTTTGTGTGTTATATTTGAGGTTGTTACGTTGCCTTATGAGGTGGGCTATTTCTCTAGTGTAATTTGGGTTGTATTTCCTAATGTTGCCCTTGGGTATGTATTTGTTTGCATTATTGATGATCTGATTAAATGTCTTGAGTGTTGTATTGATGTTTATGAAGGGTGTGCTGTTTAATGTGGTAAATTGTTCCTCAGTCTGTATTTTGAACTGTTCCCAAACAGCTTTCTTGTAATTTCTGTAAGTGTGCCTAAGGCTGTTGGGGCAGAGTGTAGAATGTGTTGTAATGATGATGGGCAGGTGGTCTGATGACAGTTGTTTTTCTGTTCTCCATTGTGTATGTGTTGCTAGTGAGGGGAACAGAACGTTATGTCTGGGGAGGAGTTTGAGTATCCTGCTTGATGTGGTATGTGTGTATGTTCTTCTGTATTGTCTTAATATGCGCTTGGCTCCTTCCAGGCGAACACCTCTCTTCCTCTCTCTCCTTCTCCTCTCTTTCTCTTGGGTGATAACTCCGCCTCCAAGTTGCATAACCCTTGTTGCTCTTACATTCCCCCGTCCCGCTTTGGTGCATAACATCTTGTCACATCCCTCTCCCCCCTTTGTTGCATAACTTATGCAACATTGATCAACATTTGCAATTGCATTGCACTCTCTCTCTCTCCTTTTGCGCCCATCCTACTTACCTTTGCTAGAGGTGTTAGGTTTTTTAGCCATTATATTATACAGGGCGACTTCATAGAATGTGTCGTAAAGCTATTAAAAATCAATCTTCTTTGAGTCTCTGTTAAATTTGCCCATTTGCCTTTCAAAAATATTTATTGGCTTAGATTCAAATTCAATTTTGACGGCTTTGTCGCTGTATTAGAGAATTTCTCCGTAAACAACAACACACCGATACCTCAACATACAATAGTTGTGTCACCAAACTCAGTAAATCCACATTGGTTATGTGAGCTGTTACAGTGACGAATAAAGCGTGTGCGAATTTTCTTTGGAGTGAGCAAGATATTTCTTCATATGTAGGCATAGGCCTATTTTCTGCGTTATGAGAGGTGTTTTGACTTTTATTGTTTAATTAATTATTGAGATATTTCTGTTCTTCCTTTGGAAAACGAGTCTGACTCTCTTTACTATTGTACTGAATTCAATATGTGAGTAGTTTCATAGCCTCATTAGTCCAGGCAATTTGTAGTTAGACCTGGGCAAAATTGCTTCAGAAGCTTTCTAAACTGTTTCCAGCTCAGGAACCATTGCCGAATAACATATCCAAAATCCGACAAAATTGGACCCCGGGAACACCCCCAAAAATGAAATTCAAAATGGCGGACTGGATGTTTCCTACGAAAAAAAAAATATATAATTTACGCTTTTATTTATAGAGATACATTTGATGCTTTTTCTTTCAGTTGTAATGTTTTAAATAATTCAACAATATACAACACAACCAGTTATTACGCAAATATAATGTTATATAGCTTTTTACAGATTTTTATAATCAATAATACAACAATTATTTTTTTCCCAGTTTCAAGTTATGTTCATTACAGAAGAAGTGATACCTGGTCACAAACATACAGAAATTAATCCTCTTCATCACTATCATCGGATAGATTACCGGTACTTGGGTTGTTATCGCAACCACTGATTTGGCACTCGCCACAAGCGGCTGAACAGGGCATTCCATTACGCTTGCATCCACATCTTGAAGTAGCACATTTCGTCTTGCAGGAGCAGCGGATCATGTTGAGTAGATAATTTGGAGCTGGTGGCTTGTCGCAGGCTGTAGGGTAGTAGGAATTATTCTTTGCATACCAACCCCATTGTTCTGCATCGATCTTCTCTTCTGTAGACTTCCAGATTAGTATTTGAAAGTATGTGCGAAAGCTGTGGTACTTTGTGGACGCATCGGTAGGTGGCAAACGTTCGGGTGTAACAAAAGATTTAGCTGTAGCTACCTTTTCAACTAACATTCGATGACGTAGTGCGTTAGTGGATTCAAGTGTTTTGCAGCCATACAACAGAAGCATTGCCTTTCTTCCAGCGGCTTCAATGTCAGAGTGTTGGCAACAATCAGAACAGAATGTATTTGCAACTGAACGGAGTTCAGCCACCTTCATCAGTGTGTCGAATGCTTTGGCTTTTCCGATCGAAAAAATTCTGGATGTGCTATCACAGCCCGTGAAAGCATGCACAAACAGGAGATACTTGCAGATGTCATTGCCTAACAATGATTGAATGCTGAGAATATCATACACAGGATTAGGAGATGGTCCCCGTCTTATATCGCTGCGATAGTACAACTTGAAACCACTGTCCTTGGCATGGTACAGAAGGAGAATCAGCAAGTCGGTGTCTTCCCCTATTACTGTTGTAGTTGCATTTTCTGATGAGGAAACTGCTGCATGCACGAACGATGTCCACATCAGCATCCCCATCTGCGTTGTGAACTGAACAGTACACCCGTGCTTCTTCAACATCTCACCTACGAGGGAAATAAATGCTTGCTTGTTGTTTTCATTAGCCAAGAAGTGTTCCTTCTGGCCAACAAACTTCATGCTTGGACTGAGATTCACATTTCTGCTTGTCTTGGTGCTGCGTCTTCTGTGGGTCATGTCCTTGATCGTAGGAGAGCTGCTGTAGCCATCAAAAACAATGATTGCTTTTCCATATGTTTTCAGAGTGAAATCGGCATATGAGTTGGCGATGCTGTCATATGTTTCATCTTGACGCCAGGAAACACGATGTAGTAGAGATCCACCATCCAATACGTACTGGTCTGTGCACTGAATTTCTTGAACTTCGTCCATGCGTAAAGTGTCAGTGTATTTGATTATTGCATGAGCTAGCTGAGACTTATCGGGTTTCCTCAAGATACTTCGTGATTCGAACAATGCAGGAGGATATGCACACAGTTCGTAACACATGACATCTTCAAGATTCATGTCTCCGCCAGTGGCAACAGTCATCATTCTCTGAAACAGTAGTGCAGGATCTACTTCTATATCTGAAGCATCAGTGATCACAAAGGCAGAAGCAGATCCTAGTGTTTTCACTTTGTCAGATCTTTTGGCAGAATATGTAAAGGCTTGTTTCCCAATCATTTTTACGACAATGTTCGTACCGATTGAATGCAATTGATGAACGTTAACTCCAGGATCAGCAGTTAGCCCTGTTACAATGTTGCAGAGACCCGAGGTAGAATGGAATGGGGATAAGGATTCCAGACGTTCAAGTACTTTCTTCATGTCATTACTGTCCCTGATTTGTCTACTTCCCCTCATTTCCTTGTGCTGTTCACTACTTTCCAACAAAACTCTGGTGTATTCCTGCATTGCTAAGTTATAAGTGGAACACAGAGGCATAGAAAAGAGCCACGTTGTCCTTTGGATGTCTGTAAATCCACTTCCGCGTGTCAGTCCGCCTCTGCTTTTCAGGGAACGCATTAGTACTTGTTCTATCACCAGGTCTGTGCCCGAGTCCGGCCCATAATCTGTCGCTTCTTCTTACCACAAACTTACCTTCCTGGAGCATTTTGTTAACGGCTGGATTTTCAGAAGGCAAACTTAACATTTTCTGCAGGTACAGGTATATCGATTTCAGGTAATTGTGATGTCCGGCTGCTGCAATTATGGGGATGGTCTCCAGCATAGCTTGCAAGTGCAAATCCCACGAGCCGGTTCTGTCTGCTGTTATCAAGGAACGTGCAATGTTGATCATTCGCTGATATTCCAACCAGAGTTGACTTGTTTGCGAAGTAGATTGTAGGTCAGTTTTCTTCGCATCCAAAGTGGTAGCAATCTGAGACAATGCATTCGAAGATTCCACATCCTCAACTGATTGTTTGGCGGTCATAACATCGTCGAGCAGGTCACAAGCTTCCTTATGGAGGTCATGAGGAGTTCCATCTTCATTACGAGGGAAAACGTCTGCGACTAGTAAGGTACTAAGAGCTGCATCTACTATCATATGACCACGTATCGCTCTTGAAACAGCTTTTCCAGACATCATGTGTTGCACGGCATTTGGTCCGTATATTTCTTGAAGTACTTCAGACAATCCTGAACCATTCATAAGAGTACCGACTGCTCCCAAAAGATTCATCAGAGTGTGAAATGATCCCAGCATTAAAACAATGTCCTGCAGGTCTCTCTGTTCATTGATGATTTGGGAAGCTTTCCAGAACAAAGGCTGATCAAAGGTAATAATGCATGGGCCTTTTTGATCGCGTGCTATCTTGCTCAAATATAGTAATGTCGAAAATATGCTGGTCATGTCAGTTGGCGACATATCTATGATGGGAAGGAACGTGATCGACGCCACACCTGGATGTGAGACACTTGATCCACCGTGAATTGCCTGCATTGTTCCGGACCAACTTGGACCTGATCTTTCTGCTGAAGATATCTGCCAGAGAAGACTAAGTCGACTTATGGTGGCAGTGGGTACTGGAAGTTCGCGGAATGAGATGTCCCTCAACATGCTTCTCGCGTGTCTATATTCCCTAATGTCAACGGTTGCAATCTTCTTAATGTCATTGTCACCAACATTACGCCTGTGAATAGAAGGGTGGATCTTGATCTTCGGAGTTATTGCGGCAATCATACCCATTCCATAAAAGGTATTCTTCCCATCCAAAGTGCAGACATCATGATCGACGTTATCTGCTGCTAGAAGGACTGCAGTGTTTTCATCAACAGTAAAAGAGCCAGACCCACTTGCCAGCGCCGCGTTTCTTTCGAATCTTGTTACTTCTGCATACGACGAACAGTAACCCAGCTGATGGAGAACGTCAATAAGGTACCTTGACCTAAAGTTGTGGTGTAGCTGAACCGACAAACCGATCTGTAGTGGACATAGTAATCCTCTAGGACGGGTTGCTTGCATAATGCTCTGCCCAATTGCACCTATTTTTCTTGAAGCATCCTGTCCCGCAAATACTTTTGATAATAGCAATTTCAGACTGTTGGGAATGTAATCAAGAGCACTTTCTGCAGTGATGTCATTTGGAGATGGATACACATCTTTTGTAGGCGAGTCGATAGACTTGATATCACTTCTGATTATTTTTGCAGCAGCTTCTATTAGGTAAATCTTCTGTAGCTCTATATCTATATCACATTCTTTCGACTTTTTGTGATAATCTATAAGAATTTCATTAGCTGTCTCTCGTAGTGTTACTACATCTGCCTTCCCACTTTCACCTGATATTATGATCTTGTCTCCGTAACGTTCTAAAAGCTTTCTCTTCATGTGCCTGCGTTCGTAGACAGAGCTCTGACTTCCTTGAAGATATTCCTCCATTTTGGAAATTAGGTCTCCAATCAACAGTTGTTCATCATCATTCTCTTCCAGGTAAGCACAGGTCTGAAGGAATGCTTGGTGTTGCTCTTCATTAGTTGGTCTCCCTTTCTTCGAATCATGATCGTCGGAGGAGTATGCGCGAGGAATGTTTTTTCCACTTCGAAAATTTACGCTGCAGGTGTGATGGTAGACACAATCTGCAGCAGGAAGATCACGAAGATAATACTCCAGACGGCCTTTTACATTAAACGACCATTCATCGCAGCGGCTTTCACAGCACCTTTTTATGGTTTCGGAGAACTCTGTAGTTCTTATTTTGACATGCTCTGATTTTGGTTTGTGTTTGGAAAAAAAGTCCACAAAGGTATCACAAAACAAACAGTGAGTAGCACTGGAAAATGCGTATTCATGAAAACGAGCACTTTTCCTTGGTATTGCCTCGGCTGCGGTCTGTCGCTTCTTTATTTCAATGGTCTTTTTATCCGTAAACCTTTTCCTACATACAACGTGAACACTTATTCCAGCTGTTGCAACAACATCGCTTCCACGGCTGCGGCTGGATGCATTTATACCATCTGCTCCTTTTTGCGAGATGTGAACCACTTCCTGTCCGCTGTCCAATTTCTCCTTACAAATCACGCACAATTCTTCAGGGGTCTGCATTCTTGAAGGCGGACGCACACCGAGTCAGCCGTACACCGAGTCAGTCTGAAACAGAAAACACAAATTAATAAACTGTGTTGCAGTATTTAAAAGGAGTACATAATAACAGTTTTAAAGAAAATGACAAGCACAAATACGCAGATTTGATAGTGGGTAGTAGGAATTAAAGAGTTGTATATAATATAAGTTTATAAAGATGTAGCAATGTCCATTCTCTGTCCATTCTCACATACACTCCATGCAGTATATTTTATTTACATTACGTGACGTCATAGTTTAATACTAGCCGCCTAATACAATTTTTAGTGTCATATAGGTTAATTTAGAAACGAAAATGTGTTTTAAAACATTTTACTGATCAAGAAAAACGTCATAACTCTCTCTACAAAGCGAAATTAAAATTTATTGTATTTCGTAGGAAACTGCCAGTCCGCCATTTTGAATTTCATTTTTGGGGGTGTTCCCGGGGTCCAATTTTGTCGGATTTTGGATATGTTATTCTGCAATGGTTCCTGAGCTGGAAACAGTTTAGAAAGCTTCTGAAGCAATTTTGCCCAGGTTGAAGCTATTTTTGCTCTAGATTGCCTGGACTACATATATAGGCTATACCTCTCAACAAATTTAGGCACCCTACCAAGGGGCTCTGAGCCCACTGCCCAAATATAATGTTTGCAGAGCTAATCACGGAGCTATTGAACCCACTCCAACAAGGCAACAACATCCATTATAAAATTCCAAATATATTTAAAAGGATTAAATTATGTGCAAGTAATTGTGTATAAGTACAAAGGTCTTAACAAAGTTACGAATTATAGTTACTGTATTGATTTGACAGAGGAGAAAAATGAGACCTTAAAAATGAGACCTTATATACAATAGACTTATCGGTCTACCGATTGCAGTATCGAGCAGGATAATTAATTACACAAAGACGAAAGTATAATAACGAGGCAACGAACTACCTGTCATCACTGTAACCAAGCAACGCCGCTTCAAACAATACCTTTTCTAGATATGTGTGCACTTTATATAATTTGGATATAAATTACATAATTTGTATATAATTTTAAGGGTAAGATTTATATGTGTATACTCTATATATACAGATAGTGGCGGATCCAGGAGGGGTTGAGGGGCTCCAGTACCCCACATTGATAGAGAAGTTTTGCATTTCCAATGATGTTTCCTGTCTCAGTCAACCACATTCTCTCTGAGTAGACAAGCGAGTAGGAGCTAAATATGACGTTTATTGCATATTATTATAGGGTGGGTTACGAGTGTATACATTTTTATGAGTGTATGAGATTGTGCGCGTACTGTACCTGTGTTGTGACTAGCATTCACGCAAACCAGTGCGATTGGCCTTGTTTTTCAAAAAATTTTGAATTTCTAACGGATAACCGGTGAGTCTACGGTTGTGCGTTGTCCGGGTAATTAAGTTTAGCCGAGTGAATTCGGGGTTGTCTCGTCTTTTTGTTTGGCAGCCATCTTGAGTCTGTCGCGGTCGCGTCCAGTCTATTTATGCCATTTCATGTCATGAAGGTGATGCCGGAAAAAGTTGTTGACATTTTTGCCAACCAAAAAAATCGGCGGATCCTCCTGAAGTGAAGAGATTTTGGTAATTGTTCCTTTTCTCCCTGCATGTCTGCAAAATAAGTTGGTTGTCTTTTGAAATATTATATGCAAAACAAGTTGGTTGTCTTTTGAAATACTGTATTATATGCAAAAATGTGGGGGGAAAAGGAATAAGTGGAATATTTTAACTAAAATATCATGACTTAACCTAACCAATTGTCAAGGGCGTACAGTTGAACCTAACTGGAAAAAAAAGAAATTGCGGGGGGAAAAGGAATAAGTGCCGAGAATTTGTTTGGCGGTCTTATGAGATGGGACGATCCATTGACACATTTTTTCGTAATTCATTT
>JAJOZX010000416.1:857500-912500 GCA_023014485.1 Bathynomus jamesi | reverse complement strand
GGTCTCGAAGCAGTAGCTTGGGAATTCTGATGTTGTGCCCCCAGTCCTCTTTGGCTGGGGTAATTTGTAATAAGAATATAGGCGGAGAGCGTGGACCGGTCTCTTGTTTGCCACCTTGGACGGTACTGGGATGCGCGAGTTCTCGCGTTCCCCTATCTCATCTGAGTCAATTGCTGATGGAATTAGGTTTATGACTGACAGTGACTTTATCCCAGCCATTAAAATGAAGTAGAACGTTGCACACATCAATGAGCGTGTGCGGCCGGGATTGTGTAGTTGGGGGATGTCCCCACCTGAACTTTGGATGTCACTCACTTCAATCACTGAGGTGTATATATATAGTATATATATACTCCCGCAATGCCCTGTGCTTACATCTCATCGCTCGGCCAGGCACAACATGTTTATGGATTTGTTACGAACTATGTGTATGCATAAAGAATTCCTAATTCTCAAAGAGCCACAGAACCCCACTTCAGCCGAAATCCGTATGCCAGACCTGATTCTCTATAAACCGAGGGGAGCGGGGTTGTGGGGTGTGTTGGGGGATCGGCTTTTATTATTGATGTCCAGGTGGTTTCCGACGCTGTGCTGTGTCTACCCTCAACACCGCCCCAACAGAAAGGTAATTAATGTTTGTGAGGGAGTTCTCTGGTGCTTTCCCTGCAGTCTCGAAGTGAACTTCAAACTGGAGAAGTGTCATGAGAGAGAAAACAGCAATATCGAGATGACTGGCCCATCTCGACCCAACATCAAATTACTGATTGTTCGGTCCCCAGAAGGACCTTGCAGGATTCTGGGGGTGCACCTCGGGAGATAATGGGAATCAGAGGCTGGCTGATGGTTTGCGACAATCTCATCGCCTCCCCAAATAACACTTTTTACCTAGAATTCAATTAACTTAATCTCAAATTGGAACAACCTAATTACAGCTCATAATCAGCACTAAGCTTCTACGAGATTTCCACCAACTTCATTTCGGTGGAACCTCCATAAACACGCTGTGGGACCACCACAACGGCAGTAGTTCAGTGATTTGCTTTTATAATTAAGTTTACAACTTTAGACTTTCCTTCAATTCAATAAACAATAAACGCAAATTAACGTAAAACAACGTTAACGTAATGTAACGTAAATAACGAACTGAATTCTGTCTTCGACTAATTATAATTATCGAATATAAAAGAAATAACTTATTCAAAAATGTTCCTACACCAAAACAAAACCAAAACAGATGTCTTTAATTCCTTACAATAAGAAGAAGTAAGAGATTGCCTGTCACAAGTTTAAATAAACGATACAAAAACGAACATTTAATACTTTGGAGAAACACAAAGTTCGAGTCAATTAGATGCTCACAAACTGTTACAAACTTCGAGAAAAGATTTTTCGAAAGGAACTTTTTTTTTCGGAAACAAAATTTGGAATTTTTTTTATATAAATAACAAATTCGTAATTGAACTCAAATTCACGAGTGGAAATCAGCACAGAATATTAACGAATCTAAATTTTAGGCTCAACTTCTGAATATTTAACTGCCCAGGCAGACAAGGCTAACATGCGGCCATTTTTTTTTTCGCATATAATTCCTTGGATAATTCGTTACAAGGACAATTAATAATAATAATTTTAAATAATAATAATAATAATAAGAATAATAAATAATAATAATAAACTAATTCAAACCCTTAATGAAGGAAATTCGCTTTGTCTTTTAAACAGGAAATAACTTCCGTGAATTCCTATTAATTTGTGGGTTACCTAAGATGAAGACAGACTAAGATAAAGACCTTTTTTCAGTACCTTCCTATGTCCCCATTACTACATAATTAACTTCAGAATGAATAATTGGGTGAATAAAGGAAACATTATTTCTTGTACAACACACACACACACACACACACACACACACACACACACACATATATATATATATGTACAGGGTGTCCAATAAGTCCGGCATCATAGGAGAAATTCATATTTTTCTATTTCTACAAACCATAATTCATATTTTTCTTATGCTCGGTATGCCAATTTCCCGTCCACCATTCTGCTCAGTGACGAGGCTGTTTTTTATGGAAATGGTGAGGTAAATCGACAGAACACCCGCTACTGGTCTCAAAACAACCCTCACTGGTATACCTCTTCAAAGGAACAAGGTGCAGCTCGGGTGATGGTATGGTGTGGCATTTGGAAGGATCGCATCATAGGCCCCCTCTTTTTCGATGAACATGTCACTGGAGGCACCTACCTACGTATGCTCAAGGAAGAAGCATTTCCCAGTGTCTTGAACGAAGAAGGAAATTTCCCAACATGGTTCCAGCAAGACGGCGCTCCCGCACATTACAGCACCCAAGTAAGGGAATACCCGTACCAACAATTCCCTGGTCATTGGATAGGACGTCGAGGTCCTGTGGAATGACTAGCTAGAAGCCCGGATCTCACGCCACTAGATTTTTATCTCTGGGGCCACTTGAAAGCGCTGGTATACGCAGAGAAAATTAGGAGTGTTGAACATTTGCGGCAGCGCATTATTGGGGCATGTAACACCGTTACTCCTGACATCATTCACCGTGTGCTTGCTGACTGGGTATCACGTCTGAATTTGTGTATTGAAAACGATGGTGGACATATTGAGCACGTTCTGTAAATAAAAGCTTTTGTTTTGCCTTTTTTTATTATTTTTCCTATGATGCCGGACTTATGGGACACCCTGTGTATATATAATATATATATATATATATAAGGCCTATATATACATTACTTGAAGTTCACAAAAAATTTCATATTTATTTCAATTTTATAATATTACTCTATAAATAATATATTCGCATTTATATTACTTTGGATTATTTATTCCAGTTTTTATTTTTATTTTTTTTTTGTTTTTTTTTGCTCATTTCTCGCATCTATCACGAAGGAATGAGGAACTCCGTATCAGCTGTCTCACGTATGATTTATACAATTACAAGGAGTCGGGAAATAAGAAATTATTTGATTTATTGAAAAAGTAACGATTAAAGGATAGATTTTACTCCAGTTGATGTTGTTTTGGGAAGAGAGAGAGAGAGAGAGAGAGAGAGAGAGAGAGAGTTACAAGGAGTTACAAGGACAAGAAGTACCTCAAAAGGCCTTGCGGCTCATATCGAGGAGGTACCAATGGCAACGGGTGGCAGGGAAAAATTCCTACACATTGTCACAGCTAGTTTCTCGAACATCCACCCGAGAAGACAGTAACACACATCTCAAATAGTGTACAAGATTCGGCCTAACCTTTTCTTGAACTGATCCACAGAACAACTGTTCACAACTTCTGAAGGTAGCCTGTTCCACGTGTCACAGATGTTATAGGTAAAGTAATTCCTACACTAACTCAACTAACTAAACTAACTAAGAGAGAGAGAGAGAGAGAGAGAGAGAGAGAGAGAGAGAGAGAGAGAGAGAGAGAGAGAGAGAGAGAGAGAGAGAGAGAGAGAGAGAGAGAGAGAGAGAGAGAGAGAGAGTTAGTTAGTTAAGTTAGTTAGTTAGTTAAGTTAGTTAGTTAGTTAGTTAGTTAGTTAAGTTAGTTAGTTAGTTAGTTCTGTCGTAATTGAGCACCGTGAAAAGTTACTAAAACGTTCATTTGAAGTGCAAGACCTGTATTTTGTTTACAAACAAAATGTCATGCTTTTACAGAGTTTAGAAATTGTGAAAATTTATTATACAGTTGGTGTTCGTGATACATCACTATTTACCAGTGTTCTCATCAATGGACAATCAGAGTTTGGCTAGAGAAAGAGGCGGATAGCATTTGTAGGTTAGATAAGTCATAACATCGTCGCGGATGTATGTCGCACACATAAACAAAATGCCGATTAATTATCGACCAGAGGCCATCAGTGACTACAGAAGGGACACATAGGTAAAAGGTCGGTATAATACAGGCAGAAGACTTGTAAACATCTCAAATAATACCATATTGTCCAAGTTAATAAAAAATGGGCTATATTCGGATTGTGGTTCCGTAGAAATCCACGCTTATGTACAACCACGAAAGGAAATCGAAGCTAAATAATATGGGCTTAAGGCACATTATATAAAATTTACCGTTTTGGAAGTCCATTCTTGTGTTTGGACGAGTCTCAGTTTCGTATCGGATGTACTCACAAAGGTATGAAAAATAGCTAGCCAAACATTTTGGTATCCCGTTTGCAGCTAAAATTAAAAATAATAGTAATGTTTGAGGTTATTAGCCTCCTTCGTAACGGAAAAGGTCATGTGACGTAGGGGGCCTACAGTTTTATGTGGGATCCCTGATTAAATCTTGCAACCGTCATACTAAAATTATTCTTCGATGGAATGATTTTATTGCTCCTCTGAAGAGGGAATCAAAAGACGCTTACGATTTATGGTGCCTTAATGGTAGACCCAGAATAGGACCGGTTTACATGAATTTCTGTAGAAGTTGTGGTCAATATAAAGCAGTCATAAGGTGGTGTAAACAGAAAGAAGATTCTGTTCCAGGAGCAAAAGCCTGTTAAGCTTACTTAAATAATACAAAATTTTGAAAATTTGTTAAGAAGGGAATGGGTGCCAAGAATGTCTCCCCCATCCCCACCTATAACTGCGGGGTGTCAAAGGTGAAAAATTTGCAAGGGTATGGAAAAATCACTATTCAAACATTCTTAATAGTGTGGGAAGGGCTAATCTTAATAGTGCGACAACGAAACGCCCTTGGGATGATCGGAGAAAATACCTGGACTTCAGTTCCTAAAATTAAGAGTAGGAGTAGATAATCTCTCGAATGAGCACTTAAAATATGCCAATGATATGGGAAGACTGCATATCTCATTGCTTTTCTCACCCATGCTTGCTGATAGTTATATTCCTTCAGAGTTTATAAGGGTATATATATCTTGCCGCTTATCAAAGAAATACGGAGATATTCTATCCAGCAATAATTACAGACCTATTGCTGTCCCCTCCTGTTTTTTGAAACTACTAAAAAAACTTTTGCTACGCAGATTAAATGGTTATTTATGGACATCTCCCAATCAGTTTGGTTGTGAAACGTCACACTCAACAGATCTGTGTATCTATGTATTGAAGGAAACTGTATTTGAAACACTGACAGTAATTCAACTATTTATAATTGCTTCTTAGATATAAGTAAGGCATATAATAGAGTAAATCACAGTATTTTGTTTAAAAACTATTTTAAAAATATGCGACTTATATTTGCAGAACCGTGATATTCTTTTTAATGTTACAAAAACTAAGGTTATGAAATTCCATCCCAAAATCTGATATTAGTTTTAAAATGAGAGGTGAAGCAATAGAGAAAGTACAAGAAGTTTAATATTTGGGTCAAATTATCACCATCTCCTTGAATGATGACTCGGATGTAATAAAACAATATCAAAGCTTCAGTGTTAAAGCAAACAAAAGTGTAAGGAACTTCCGATTCTGTGCAGGTGAAGCTAAAGATATTCCCTTTCATACTTTCTGCATTAATATATATTGGCAACAACTCTTGGTGAATTAAAAAAAAGGTTCTGGAAGAACCTTCAATTTACTTTATAACTACATCTTTCAGACTCCTACATAAGTTACCCCTAAGGTGCTCAGCTTCGCAAGTATGCAAATGGTTAACAGAAGTAAATAGACACTACAATGATTGTCCTCAAGAGCAAATGGCAAAGCTCATCAATGGAATGCCAGAACGTGTCTCAGCTTTACATAATGCAAAGGGGAAAAGCAACATGATTCTAAATACAGTATATTGATTTAATAATAAATTTATTATTTATTGACCTTCATTATCAAATAAAAAACTATGGAAAACAACGAAAGTGTTTATTTACGTTTGTCAACCCTCTGCGTATAATTTAAGCATACCACTGATGATGAGAGTTTGACTTCAGAAACGTTTGATATTAAATCTTTATAATGTTGATGTGGGCGTTGGGCATTTTTTTATCCTGATATATATATATATATATTATATATATATATACACACAAAAGGCGAAGTTAAATGAATATAGTTTTGCGAACAAATTAAACATACCACTAATGATGAGCGTTTGACTTCTGAAAAGCCTAATATTAAATCTTCATAATGTTGACGATGGTCATCCTTTTTATCCTTGACTACCTCACTTCTAAATTAGGATACATTTTATTCCACTTTCCTTTTGCTTAAATCTCCATTTTAGGAGATTTTAATGTTCACCTCAACCTTTGGCTTTCCTCCCATTTCACTGACATCCCTGGTAAACTAGCTAACAATTTCTCTATCCTGAATGACCTAGAGCAGATTGTACAGCATCCTACTCGTATCCACGATCGCCTTGGAGATAGGCCCAACATTCTGGATTTATTTCTCATCACTCATCTTTCTTCTTACTTTGTAAAACTTTTTTCTCCGTTAGGCTTCTCCGACCACAATTTTACATCTGTTTCCTGTACTATCTCTCCAATTCGGCATTTGGATACTTCCAAGAGGAGACGCCTTTGGCACTGTGGCGCTGCTGATTGGGAGGCCCTTAGGTAGTACTTCTTTGATTTCTCATGGAATGATTACTGCTTCCATAGAGATAACTCTCTCGGGCATGGAGACGTACATTTCATATTCTGTTCCTACTACAAATGCAACAAAAAAAACCTTGGTTTAACTTTCCTTGTTCTAATGCTATCCGCAACAGAGAGGTGGCTTTCAGAAGGTACCGTCGCCATCCAACTCCTGAC
Source organism: Bathynomus jamesi (assembly GCA_023014485.1). Taxonomy (NCBI): domain Eukaryota; kingdom Metazoa; phylum Arthropoda; class Malacostraca; order Isopoda; family Cirolanidae; genus Bathynomus; species Bathynomus jamesi. Next base: position 905,772 of record JAJOZX010000416.1, on the reverse strand, counting down.
TCTCACTTAGCTTATATTTTTGGCCGGAATCATGCAAAATCTGTTCCACGACTCTCCAAAAATTCCTTCATCAAACAAAAATATGAAAACCTATTTAAATCTCGCTCGCTCTTTCTGGTACCTAGCCAGGGCCGGCCCTAGCAAATGCGAGGCCCAATTCGAGATTTTTAAAGTGGGGCCCTAAGGTTAAAGTTACCTACCCATAGTGGGTGCATGCTTACTGAAAGAAAGAACAATGATTCAACAACAAATATAATTTATTTTGGATGTGTTCACAAGGAAACCTTTCTGGCTTCCATAGTGGCAAGTTCGGCAATGAGGTCTGTATAGTTACAGTTTCTCGCAATGTCGTTTTCAATGGAGAGGATCGCCAGATTACTGAGTCGATCCTGAAGCATCGTCGACCGTAAATACGTTTTTATTAATTTCAACTTTGAGAAACTTCCTTCCCCAGATGCAACAGTAACTGAAATAGTCAGTAGTATTCGCAATGCAGTCGTGAAATTCGGGAAATCAACAGAAAGATTGTTCAAAGTGATGAAGCCCAATATCTTCAGTGTATCACTTTGTATATCTTCTGGAAGAATTGGTTTCAAGGCTTCCATTTCCTCAGCAAGCATGAATCCATCAATGTCGCGGTCTTCTCCATCAGTCAGTTCAAGTTCGAGATCTTTGCTGTGCTTACGTAGGTCTGTCTTGGACATCTTTGTGAACATGGACATGAAGCCAAACTTTGAGTGATGTTCTCTCAGTTGTTCGAATCGTCGTTCCAGGGAGGATATGGCAGTGTCTAAAATTGCGTTAAACACAGAAATTTTAAATTTTCTTCAGCATCTTCAATTGGCTGGTCTTGACCTTCATAGGTAAACATCTTCTTTCGTCTGACCTGTGTTGTCTTGAATTCTGGCTCGATTTCAAGCTGCTCTGCAATCTCTTTGGCATCTGTTACAGCACTTTGAAATCCACTCTCCCGATATTCTTTCATCCACTCACATGTTCTTTCCAAACTCTCGATGACACTTGCCAGATGCTTTGAATCACTCCGAAGATCTTTACTCACGTAGTTGACTTGAAAGAGGAGGTCATACCAGAATATGACAGCAACAATGAATTTAAAATGCTTCATCGCTTTGCAAAGTGATTCTGCTTCGCTTCTTCCTTGAAGATCTTTTACTGTTTCAGCAATTTCGACAAGTGCATCATAGATCTCGACAGCTTGAGATCGTACAGCTTTGACACTTTGCACACGGAATTCCCATCGTCTCGCTCAAGGGCTTCACTGAGAACTCTTTCACATACTTGCAGAAGACTGACCATCGATGGGTTGAGGCTGAAAAGAAGACATACAGGCGTTGAATAACCCCGAAAAATGAGATGGCTTGAACACATGTTTTTGCCATTTCCCCAAGTAGCAAATTGTAGTTGTGGCATGCGCATGGAGTGAAGAATGCTCTTGAATTCATTTCCAGAACTCCCGCTTGAACGCCTGATGAGTGTCTCTTCATGTTCGCACCATTATCGTATCCTTGTCCACGAATATCACTCATTTTCAGTCCAAATTCGTGAAGTTCTCTCATCAATACCTCTAGTAGGTTTTCTCCTGTGGTCTCCTTCACCTCAATGAACTTGATGAAGTGTTCAAAAATTCCACTTTCAATACCTGATGATCCATCAGAGACATATCGCAAAGTAAGAGACACCTGCTCCTTGTGACTAATGTCGGGTGTGCAATCAAGGATCACAGAAATACTTTGCCATTTTAATTCTGTATACAATGGGTGCTCGAACTTTGTTGTCCATGAGCAAGATGAGTTCATTCTGGATTCGTTTTCCCAGGTAATGATAATGAATTTCGTTATTGACTATTCTTCTAGGATGGTCTTACATGACAGGATCAAATCTTGAGATAAGCTCAACCAGTCCAAGGAAGTTGCCGTTATTCTGTCTCAAGAGTGTATCTACTGATCCTCGGAATGCCATGTTGTGTTCAGCGAGGTACTGTACAATGGCGAGGAGGCGCTCAAACACATTTTTCCACCTAAGCTTCTCCGTATTGATTCGTTCCTGACTGAGTTGATCCACAGTGCAACTTTTGACCAAACGTTGTTCGAGTTCCATCCATTGGAGAGTCGCCTTCAGATGGCCCTGTGATCTTTCGTGCTCAGACAGTCTGGAACTAGTATTCACCCAGTCACAGAATCCTCCACACCCCAAGGCATTGTTGGAGTTTCCAAATAACTTGCAACAGAAAAAAAATATCCGATTCTTAGAGATTGAAAAAATCAACCATTTCCGTATACCAACTTCTCCATTTTCCATCCGTCTCTTGTAATGACTTTTTTGAAAACTTGCGGCCATTGTCATCTCTGGGAAAGTTATAGTCTTCCTCACACTGTGGTGGGCCTTTACTCACTAGTAAATCTCTGATTTTTGTACTGACAGTTTCCGGCCATTGACCTGGATCTTTGGGTGCATCCAGAGGTTGATTTTGCAGAATTGGAGTCTGATCCATGGGTTCTTCTTCCCTCTGGATATCACTTTCATCTATGAAAGCTGGTGATGACACATGTGACGGCGCAGGTACATCTAGTTCACTTTCATCTATCAAAGCTGATGATGATGCATGTGACGGCGCAGCCACATCTTATTCAGTTTCAGCCTGTGGATCGCGTTTCTCTAGAAATTTTTCAAATGACCCATACATACGCTCAAGTTCTGATTTACGCTTCGCTTCACGCTGTCTCTTCTGGTGACCGCTGATATATTTCCGAGCAGTATCTCGCAATCTCTTTGGAGGCATCACTGTCAGTCGATATCTGAAATATAACAAAATATATAATTAATACGGAATACTATTGTATATGAATACTACTGTATATGAAGAGTTATTATGACAAGCCGTATTTAATTTACCACTCAAAACCAAAATATTTTTTTATACTGTACTCATATATTTGCGGGGCCCCTAATAGCGCGGGGCCCAAAGCAGCTGCTTTGCTTGCTTTGCCCAAAGGCCGGCAGTGCACCTAGCTAAGAACCTCTCCAACAACTTTACTCCTTTTTCTTTCCCTTCTCTTTTCCATTCCGACGGCTCAGTTCCGGCGCTTCTTCTTTGCTCAAACTTTCGCCTCCAATTCAACCCTGGACGATTCTGCTGTTGTTCCTCCATTTCCTTCCTCTGGCATAATTATGTCTGAAATTAGAATATATTTCAAAGGTGTTTTTTTTCTGCCCTATCTGGGCTCAACTCTAGGAAGGCGTACAATCCTGATGGTGTCCCTCCTGTTGTTCAAGAACTGTGCTTCTGTGCTGACACCCTGCCTAGGTAAGCTCTTTCGTCTTTGTCTTTTATCTGGTACTTTTCCTTCCTGCTGGAAGTTCGCTTTCATTTAACTTGTCCCAAAGAAGGGTAACCGCTCTCAACCTTCAAACTATCGTCCAATTACTTTGATTTCTTGCCTTTCTAAAGTAACTGAATCTATCCTTAATAGGAAGATCCTTAACATCTCTCTTCTCACAATCTTCTTTCAGATCGTTACCATAAGTTCCGCAAGGAACGCTCTACTGGCGATCGTCTTGCATATTTCTCTGACTCTTAGTCATCCTCCTTTCGGGATTTCGATGAAATCTAGACATATAGAAATCAAGACATATCAAAAGCTTTTGATAGATTCTTGCTCAAATACTCAATTTCCAGACCGTTCTCTTTCGGTTTCTATCTTTCTAACTGTGCCTTCATCTCTGATTTCCTTTCTGACCGATCTATAGCTGCGGTTGTAGCTGGCCATTGTTTCTATCCTAAAGCTGCTAATAGTGGTGCTCTTCATGGCTCTGTCCTGCCACCCACTCTTTTCCTTTTATTTATCAATGATCTATTAAGTCGCGCTTCGTGTTCTATCCACTCCCATACCAATGATTCTACTCGTTACTTCACCCGCTTTACAAAATGCCCTCTCAACAGACACCAAATGCTTCGCGTGGGACGGCTATGATGCACCTGACTTCTGATCTTTCTACTATCTCTGATTGGAGCAGAGAAAACTCCGTGGTTTTCAGTGCTTCAAAAATTCAGTTCCTTCATCTGTCTACTTGTCACCATCTTCCACACGACTATTCCCTTATCTTCAACAATACACAACTCAGTCCTTCCTCTTCTCTTAACATTCTTGGCAGTTCCTTTTATCGTGAACTTTCCTGGCAAGATTATACATGCTCTCTTTCCGAAACAGCTTCTAAGAGGTTGGGTGTGCTGTATCGGCTCCGCAGTTTCTTCACCCACATTCAGTTGCTGTCTCTGTACAGGGGTTTTGTCCGTCCCTGTATGGAGTGCGCTTCTCATGTGTAGAGTTGCTTAACCCACACTGCTCTACATGACCGGATGGAATCAAAGGCTTTTCGTCTCATCAATTTTCCATCTCTTACTGACTGTCTTCAATCCCTCTCTCTTCGACACACTATTGCCTCACTCTCTCTTTACTATCGCTATTATAACGGACACTGCTCTTTTGAACTCTCTAACTGCATGCCTCCTCCTTTAAGGAGAGCACGCAGTACCAGACTTTCAACACATTCTCATTCCTTTTCTGTCCAACTCTCAACGCAAGCTTTAATGAGTATTTTCAATCTTTCATCTACTCAACTGGTCAACTCTGGAACAATTTTCCCCTTGTCAATGACCTCCAATCTTTCAAAAGCAGAGTATCCAGGTATCTCGAAAACCTTGCACTTTAATTTTGGCTCTCTTCTTCCTGTATGGAAAGGGGCCGTTTTTTGCGGATATTCGCCCTTGGCCCCTCCTTCCTGCATAAAAGATTATGTACGAAATAGTAATAATAAAAAACATTTTCAGTAAGTGACAATTATTTCACACCTCTATTTGTTTAGTATAAAATAAGTGAATTTTTCCAATTGCTTTCGAAGAAAAAAGCAGAGGTCTGAAAATAGAATGAGTGAAAGAACAATATTTCTCGAGCTTTGACTGTATCCACAAAAGTCATTCACTTATGGATTTCGGATATACAATAAATAACATTTATTAATAATATAAAAGAAGTTTATTCAAAAGATAAACGAAAGAAGTGATTGTGTAAGTCTGCGTTATCGCGTGTTTGGCAAAGGTTGAAAAGGTGAAAAAGATTAAGTTATTGTGGTAATAATATGAGAAGAAATTGGAATCATTTTAACTTATGCAAATATGCGCTATTATGTGCAGTTAGAATTTTAATAGATGTGTGTGTGTGTGTGTGTGTGTGTATGTCCACAATGGAATCCGTTATTTTTTACGTTTTTTGACGTATTATGTGTTCCGTTAATCAGTTGAAAGTAAAAGTGCTTAACGTCACAGTTAACTCCTTAAAAATTTAAAGAGTAAAATTTTAACGTGACATTTATTATTAAATCTCAAGGGCATGTTGCTTTTCATGAATCATGCACAAAAGCTTCATAATACCCGAGTATCTGCATGGAAGTAACAAGGATAATGAATACAGGACTACTACTACTTATATATATATATATATATATATATATATATATATATATCAGAGCAATGTTTCCTGTAGCGGTGATAAATTACGTACGGGAGTCACAGGGTGGTAAAAAAAAGTATTGGTAATACGCAAAGTTTTGTTTGTTGAATCATTCTTGTTATGTAACTAGCTTGCTTCTGAGAAATAAAAAAAGAAGGTAGAAGACCAGGTAGGAACACCAGTCCTATTTTTAATCTCTCTCTTTTTATATTGTCATTTGCAAAGGAAAATACATGTATTTGTCGAATTACCAAGTCATACTAATGTGAAACAATGAGTAATCAAACACATGGAGATATTAACATCTTAGGGAAACTACATCAATTCATAATTAGACCGCTTTCAAATTAAACTCTTTAATTCACCGTATTTTATTATTTACGTTTTATCCTTTTTAGGTATACAGGGCGATCCAAAAATAAGTTGTTTTAAAAAAAATTATGTAACAAGTTGTTTCTGGAAAACACTATTTTCTTTGGATTACCCTGTATATTGTTTTAATCTTTTAACATCTTGTAAAATACAATTCTGTATAATAAACCAACCTAGTAACACTGTGGATAAGTCTAGAAATTATTAGTGAATTTAGAGGGAAAGTATCATGAAATTAGCAGTAAGATTACTCAGAAAGATAAAAAAAAAAAAAAAAAAACGATAAAGCAATTTAGTTTTGTAAATACTGGTTATTTATATTACGACATATTTTATATATATATATATATATATATATATACACACACAAACACACACACACACAAAAAGGGTTGACAAAAGTAAATAGACACCACCACGTTGAATGTTCTCAAGAACAAATGGCAAATCTCATTAATGTATTAGCTTTACATAATGCAAATATAAGTTATATATATATATATATATATATATATATATATATATATATATATATATATATATATATATATATATATATATATATATATATATATATATATATATTATACTTAATTAATAATACGTATACTAATTCAATAAATATGTTATTAACTATTGACTTTTATTATCAAATAAAAAATTATGGTTAAAAAAAAAAAAAACTGAAGGCGTCTATTTATTTTTGTCAACCCTATGTAGGTTACATTAATGGACACAAAATTGAACGACAGGCGATTGTGGGCGGCGAACTATAAACAAGATATTTATTTATAAATTTCATGACTTTATTAACAAATTTATAACAAAATTGGGATCACCTGAAGATCAGGGTCCCCAGCCTTCTTTAGTTAGCCTTATAACGCTAACTAAAGAAATTGTAAATTCGCTTAAGAAGCGTATTTATAAACATGTATAGGAAAAGTTTCGAGGAGACGAGTTTAGCTTTGTGGGAACGTGCTTTCACTTAAAGTTTAGTGGAAGAAGCCTTTAAAATACTGTTTCGGGGAAAATTTTCTTAACTAATGAAATCTTTATTTTATATATATATATATAAATATATATATATATATATATTAGTGGTGGACCGGATGTCAGTTTTTCAACATCTGCGGATGCTGATGCGGATTTTTAATTTCAATATCCGCAGATGCGGATATTTAGTTAATCTATCAATATAATATAGAATTATGAATATATGACATAATTTTTCAAATTTCGTGATATTACTATTATGGCAGGCAATACATAAGAATTAAAATTAAAATGTTTTCATAATGATAAAAATAATAACTTTCTCAAGAGTTTCAGCCACGGAAAATTCAATGAAACAAGTTTCATTCAATTTCCTGTGTTACCAGGTATTTATATTTTGAGCTTTATATATTTGTTTGTTCATTAATAACACTGGTCAACAAAGATTTTTCATCAGAGTAAAATCTGTGTTGGCTGGATAGCATTTTTCACGCTGATTCCAAAACTGCATTCAGATGTTTTCTAGCACGTATAGTTTTCAAGATGAAGGCATATATATAACTACACAGATTTAACCATTTTAAATAGGCAAAATACTAATATTTCAACATTTGATTGTGTTTATTTTATTGTGTTTTTTTAGTTTATTCATCTTATTTATTTCAATTATCTTAATTATACATCTTATGTATTTCAGGTGTGAGCTTTTACGTCTAGCAGCATTGTGATTCAGGTAACAACGCCGTGCTTTGTGTGTCAAAAGATCAGTCCAGTCCAATAACTTGTTGTGTCAAGTTGGTGTACATTTTTTTTTAATTTATAGTTTGCTCAGGTCAGTCAACATGCCTCGACAATGTAAGAATGACCCCGACAAGTTCTGTTTCGTATGCGGCCAGTTGACAACTAAAACACACGCGACGAAGTATTACAACCGACATTAAGAAAATATACAAGCTATACTTTGGTTGCCATCTAGGTGACCAAGATAAACCATGGGCGCCACATCAAATCTGTTCTGGCTGTTCAAATGGATTACGTGATTGGCTTAACAAAAAGAAAGCTTCAATGCCATTTGCCATACCCATGATATGGAGGGAGCCGAGAGATCATCATGAAGACTGTTATTTTTGTAGTGTGAACTTAATGGGGTTTTCTGCCAAGAACAAACACCAGATTGTATATCCAAACTTGGATTCAACACGTAGACCAGTAAAACATGATGAAACATTGCCCATTCCAATTCCCCCAAGTGATAGGCTAGATTCTATCATAGATGACATGGAAAGTGATGAAGGTGCAACTGGCGTTTCCGGACCATCTACAGAACCAGAGTACACTTTTGAAGGTAGACATTTAGAGCCTAAAAAGTTAACCCAAGGACAGTTGAATGATCTTGTTAGAGACTTATCGCTGTCTAAAGAGAAATCAGAGCTTCTCGCCTCAAGACTAAAGGAGAACAATTTACTTGAGAACAATGTTCGTATTAGTTACTACCGAAAGCGGAATTTTGAATTAACAGCATTCTTTTCAGTAGACGGTCCTCTCTGTTATTGCCATGACATCAATGGACTATTTACAGCCATATCTCAGACGTATGTGGCATCCGAGTGGCGCCTCTTTATTGATTCATCGCAGAGAAGCCTGAAAGCAGTTCTTTTGCATAATGGTAATATAATGCCATCCATCCCCATTGCCCATTCCGTCCATCTAAAAGAGACATATGACAATATGGATATACTACTTAAGGCAATCAAATACGACAGTCATCAATGGAATGTTTGTGGAGATCTAAAAGTTATAGGAATGCTTATGGGTATGCAGTCAGGATTCACAAATGGATATGTGAAAACTTTCTTGGAAGCAACAAGTCACCTGCGTATAAGGATGGAGTCAAGAACCTCTTTGATGCCTTCAAAGAAATGGAGTGTCGAATGTCGTTAAATATTCACTTCCTGCATTCCCACTTAGATTTCTTTCCTGAAAACCTTGGTGCAGTGAGTGACGAGCAAGGAGAGCGCTTCCATCAAGATATTCAGATGATGGAGAAGCGCTACCAAGGATATTGGAATGAAAGCATGATGGCGGACCATTGTTGGATGCTGTATCGTGACAATCCAGGCCAAATTTACAAAAGGAAATCACACTCACAGCGCTTTTAATAAAATAATGTATATATTCTTTATTTATAAGTACATTGAATAAAGTATATGATGTATTTGTTGTTTAGCATTCCTAAGTGTGATCTATACACCCATAAATTTTCTTATAGCAATATTAAAAACTTAAAAATATCAAAACCAGTGTATCTATATAACTGTACGTGCTAGAAAAATAATGAAACCAGATTCGGAATCAGCGCGAAAAATGCATTAAGAAAAGTGTGATCATGTTTGTGATGAGGAAAAAAAGTTTCATTTTGTTGGCCAGTGTAATTAATACTTTACATGAAATGTGCATGACTGGACCTTATAAGCTACTTTATAAGCTAATATAATTGTAAATTGCATAATTTATTAGAGGTAATATCCGCATAACATCCGCAGTCAGAAGTGCGGATACGGATGTTAAAAATGATGCGGATATCCGGTCCACCACTAATATATATATATATATATACACTAGGGGCACTCAATATATTCTGCCCCACCCTTTTTTCTTAGCTAAATAAGAGGCCATGGGGCTGAAATATCTTTTGGGCCGTAAGTTTGAACTTTCTGCGCTTCTTCACATAACCGGATTTTTCCAGTTTGAACCTCCCCTCCTTGTATAAAACCGATGGTTAACGCACTTTCGAAAATGGCGTCTGACAGTGATGTGCGTCGTAAACAGAGAGCTGTTATCGAGTTCTTAACCGCAGAGAAGGAAACAGTTGGAAATGTTCACAAACGTCTACAAAACGTTTACGGAGATGCTGTTGTTGATTGAAGCACGGTTGGACGCTGGTCTAAACGTGTGAGATCATCGGAGAGAGGTTGAGCCAGCCTCGATGATGAGCCACGCAGGGTTCGCCCAGCATCGGCTGTGACATCTCACACTGTGCAACGTGCGAACAGCATCATTCGATCAAATCGGTGCGTCACATACAAGGAGCTGTCACTGGAGCTAGGAATTAGTGAAGGAAGTGTGAATCCGATAATTCAGCAACTGGGATACTCAATAGTATGTTCACGGTTTGTTCCTCGCGAACTGACTGAAGATCACAAAGCCCAAAAAATAGAAATTGCTTCTGAGTCGTTGGTTCGATACGAGACAGAAGGGGATGACTTCCTTTCACGAATTGTGACTGGGGATGAGACTTGGGTACACCGCTTTGAACCTGAAACAAAACGCCAATCCATGGAGTGGCATCACGCAGACTCCCCACGCAAGAAAAAGTTTAAAATGGCTCCCTCTGCAGGAAAGGTTATGGCCACCATCTTCTGGGACATGAAAGGGGTGATTCTGGTCGACATTATGAAGAAAGAACAAACAATCAAATCAGAGGTATATATTGCTACCCTACAGAGACTCCAGAGACGTATAAAGCGAGTTCGATCGGAGAAAAAACTGGAAGACGTCCTTCTTTTGCACGATAACGCAAGACCACACAACGGTTTGCAAACAAGAAAGGCCATCACAAAAATGCGCTTGACTGTGTTACCTCACCCTCCATACAGCCCGGATCTGACACCTTCAGACTCCCATTTGTTCGGGCCAATGAAGGATGCTATTCGTGGAAGAAAGTTTCAGAGTGACGATGATGTTTTTAAGGTTAAGAGGTGGCTCCAGCGGAAGCCAGCAGACTTTTACCAGCAAGGAATAAAGGCCCTTGTTTCGAGGTGGAGGAAAGTCGTAGAAAAGGATGGAGACTATGTGGAAAAATAAAAACTTGTAATAAAGGTATGTAAGTACTTACAGTATGTACAAAATTTCTGGAACTTACAAGGAAACTTGGAAAGAAGAAAAAAGTGGGGCAAAATATATTGAGTGGCCCTCGCGTGTGTGTATATATATATATATATATATATATATATATATATATATATATATGAGTGGCCCTCGTACATTCTCAAATTTATGGCCAGTGTGTTTAATGTATATTACACACCCACTCGCTCACCTTCCATCTGGAATGACTGGCAAAGTTTTTAATCTGTTGCTAGGCGATCCCAGATCCGTGATAGACCGAAGTTAACAGTTAGACGATCAACTATTTATTTAGCTAGGATTCGGACTGTACACATTTCGTCAGCTGGAAATTTCATTGAAATTTCCTGTCTGTCCACTGTAAAAGGAGTCACACTGTTTGTAATCAATTTTATAGATAATGCCTGAATTAATGGTACGACAATAATTGAATAATTCAGGCATTATCTATAAAATTGGTTGTAAACAATGTGGCTTCTTTTACAGTGGACAGACGGGAAAAGATTTGAACACACGCGTAAAACAACAACAGTATTCCGTTTGAATGGAACAGTCGTCGAATGTCCATTTTGTCCATTTGTCAGAATTGTCTCATTGGATATATAATTCTTCAATTGTGTTTCACTCAAGCAACAGTGTTAATAGAAACATTGTCGAATCTGCCATTATTCAACTTACAAACAATTTCAACCTTAGCCAAGCTGGATCCTGTTATTTAGCTGCGGATAGCAAACATAATCCAAAAAAGTTTTTTGAATACGTCAATAATCGTAAGCCGATAAAAGATAACATAGGCCCTCTAGTGGATGTTAACGGCGCTTTGGCTTCTGACGCTCAGGCGATGGCGGGTATTTTCAATAACTTTTTTGCGACAGTTTTTACCGTAGAAGACGTAAATAATGTCCCCGACGTGGACGATATCGTTCCATTTAGTAGCGAGACTATTTTGGATGAAATAACTGTTTACGAGGGTGAGATTGTGCATTATATTGATAGGCTAAAAGTTAGCAAGGCTCCACGTCCTGACGCTTTTTATCCCAGACATTTGAAAGATTTGAAAGACGTTATGGTAGGCCCCTTAACGAAGATGTTTAATCAGTCACTCGAAACGGAATTATTCCTGAAGGCTTCAAATTAGCTAACGTCACGCCCATTTTTAAAAACGTCGACCGCACAGTAGCTAGCAATTGTAGGCCCATTAGCTTAACGTCAATTGTCGGTAAACTATTGGAATCCATCGTTAGGGATCGTATCATCGATCACTTAGAAAGTCGAGATTTGATTAATAGTAGTCAGCATGGGTTTCGACGCCATAGATCTTGTTTAACTAATTTGTTAGAATTTTATAACGAAATAGTGCGCGAATATGATAGGCATAGAGCGGCTGACGTTATTTATTTAGATTATAAAAAGGCGTTCGATACAGTTTCGCATAGAAGATTAATTGCGAAGGTTAAAGCGCACGGTATATGCGGTCAGGTAGCTAACTGGTTAGAGGAATGACTTCGTGCTAGGAGACAGAGGGTCGTTGTTAATGGTAGTGAATCGGGGTGGTTGGATGTACTGTAGGTAGCGGTGTCCCACAGGGTTCAGTGTTAGGCCCATTGCTATTCGTAATTTACATTAACGACATAGATGTAGGATTGACTGGTAACGTGTCAAAATTCGCGGACGATACTAAAATCGGCGGTAAGGTTGTTAACGAGGACGATAGAAATAGGCTCCACGATGTAAATAGGATTATGGAGTGGACGGATAAGTGGCAGATGCAATTTAACGTAGACAAATGTAAAGTTTTGCATATAGGTTCTCGTAACAATAATTACACGTACACGATGGATGATAGAGAGTTAGCGAGCGTTGACGAGGAAGTAGATTTAGGCGTACGCGTATCTAAGGATTTAAAAGTTAGGAACCAGTGCCTGGAGTCTTGCGCAAAAGCAAATAGGATGTTAGACTTCATAGCGCGTAATTTCGAGTTTAAATCGAAGGATATTATATTGCCCCTTTACAAGTCCCTAGTCAGGCCTCATTTAGAATATGCCGTTCAGTTTTGGTGCCCGTATTTGCGTGAGGATAGAAAGGGTTCAGCGTCGTGCCACGAAACTAATTCCGTCATTGCGCAACAAGCCTTATGAAGATTGGATTAAAGAGTTAGACTTGCATTTACTCGAAACTAGGAGATTAAGGGGGGAGCTTATTGAAGTTTTCAAAATCGTTAATAACATCGATAACGTAAATTTTTACAAACTGTTCACGTTCGATAATAGCAATACTCGTAATAACGGATTTAAGTTGCGTGGCGGACGTTTCATTACTAATATCGCTAAAAACTTCTTTACGTTTAAAGTAATTGATAAATGGAATAATCTTCCCGCACCCGTCGTGAACTCTACCAGCGTTAATGTGTTTAAAAACCGTCTAGATAGACATTTAAAAGTATTAACGTTGTTTAAAATAAAAAAACAATTGGCAACAGGAGCTCTGGGGGTCGTAATCGGGGTTGAGTCTGTTGACGTCTAATGCCAGCTTGCAACATGCCAGCGTGTGATATGCCAGCAAAAAAAAAAAAAAATTAGACTAACACGAACTTAGTTGTAGCTTGTAGAGTAAATTAACCCACTTTTTTGTTATTCTTTATACTTTTCTTTCCTCTCTTTATTGCATATCTGTAGTTTGCATGTTTGCATGGCATGATAGTGTTTGAGTTAAGAATGTGTTGTAATGCGTTCTTATTTTACTTCTTTTCATTTTTCACGCCTTCCAGTCGCATCCTCTACCTCCCTATGGAGTGGAGGATCGGTTTGCAACAGTTGGAAGAATGTGTTGCTTTGAGTTAAGAATGTATTGCATGGTTTGTAAGCGTTCTTATTTTACTTCTTTTCATCTTTTTCCGGCAGAGTGGGCTCTACCTCCTTATGGAGTAGAGGACCGTTCTGCAATCTTTTCTATTCTCTTCGACTATTTTTCTGACTTGTCGGCAGTGTGGCCGGCGGATGATGATGGTGATTCTTTTTTCTCTTTTTCTGAATGAATGTTAACCCACGAGTGATAGGTGTTGCTACTTACTTAACCCCTTATTCTCTTCTCTTAACCCCCTACTCTTTCCTTTCTCTCGGGCTAACCTTACAGTGGATCTTAGGGTCTTTGTTAGCCTTAGCTTCTGTAGATCTGAAGATCTGTAGATTTTGAATTCTTTCAGGTCAGATTTAAATAAGGAGGACAAGGCGCTAAAACTCTGTCAGCTTTTCCACGTAGATTGTATGCTCCTCAATATCCTCTGCACTAATCATATTGTTTTTGTTTTTATCTTTATGAACTATATATAGTCTTAATTTCGTTATTAATTTCACTGTTCCTGTGGATGGCATTGGATGAAAGCGCTTGGGCACTATTTCGTGTTTTAATTTTCCTTCGTGGTTATTTTCTTCATATATATATATGGATGTTGCAAATATCCTCGTCCGCATCTGCATCCACAGAACATCCGCAAGTTTTTCACACCCGCGTCCGTATCCGCATCCGCATCCGTGGATATAAAAGCTGAATATTCACAACCGTATCCGTGGATGTATTTTTTTACCCCGGAGCAACCCTATATATATATATATATATACAGGAAGGAAAGGCCAAAGGGCGAATATGATTTATTCATTTCTCTTGTGTAATCTACGAAATAACATGTATGTTACTTGTTATTTCTTATCTCTCGTGTCTAATATTGATTGCTTTGTATCGTAATAGTATCATATCTTCAATAATAACTCTGTATTTGTTTTATATCTATAATAATAATAATAAAAAATTAATATTAATATATACTCTAATTAATAATTCTTATTCGTGATTTACATATTATTAATAATACAGATTAACAAAACTAAATGGTTTTTTCTGGTTCCTGCATAATTATAGTTGATCCTAAATGAATTTTCCACGCTAAGTGCGAATCTTTTTTCAGAATTTTTCTCTCACATACTACTGTAGAGGTTTTGAGAAAAATGGTTTTATACAAGTATAAACAATTTATTTTATTATACAAATACAGTTAAATAAACATAAATAGAAAACTACTGAGTTGATTTAGTGGAATATTTTCGCTTGTATGATGTACGAGGAGATTCTCTTAACAATGACAAACAGTAATCTGCTAACAGTGACTAACAGTAATCAGCTAACATATCCTTATGGAAGTGCTCGCCATGCTCATCACTCACAGCTTCCAAATTCTCAGGAAAGAAGTCTAAATGGGAGTGGAGGAAGTGAATCTTTAAGAACATGCTACACCCCATTTCATGGTATGCTACCAGCATTCTTTTAAGAAAATCTTTGTAGTTTAGTGCTTTGTTGTTACCTAAAAATTCGTCGCGAACGGATTTAAAACATTCCCAAGCATTTTTTCTTTTCCTTCTAAAACTGCATCCAATTCATCATCATTCATCAATTCTCATATTTGGGGTCCTACAAATATTCCTTCTTTTATTTTCGCTTCGCTGATTTTGGGGAATTTTTCGTCAATATATTGAAATCCTCTGAGGTTTCGATCCATACCTTCCACATAATTTTTCATCAGTCCTGATTTTATATGCAAAGGTGGTAGATAAACATTTTTTGGTTCAACAAGGCTTTTATGCAAAACATTTTTTTTTACCTTCTACTAGTTGTCTAGTTGGCCAATCGCTAACAATGTAATGTTTAGACTTAGCACGGCTGTCCCATTCACATAAGAAACAGCAATATTTCGTATACCCCAGCTGTATTCCGAAAAGAGCTATAACTTTTAGGTCACCACAGATGTTCCAGTTATACTTATTGTATTCTATGCTGTTTAAAAGATATTCCATATTTTCATATGATTCTTTTAGGTGAAATGAATGGGCAATGGGAACTGATGGAAAAATATTCCCATTATGTAGCAGAACAGTTTTCAAACTCATTTTTGATGAATCATTAAACAATCGTCATTCTTCAATTTTGTGTTCGTATACAAGTGCTTCCATCACGGCATTAACATCATTGCAATAGCAAAGATTTTCTTTCATTGAAAAAAAATGAACAAATTCTTTTTCCCGGTTACGAAACAGATTTTTGTTCGTGTTTTTCTCCAGAAGATTCCACCCTTGTAATCTTGAACCAAGTACTTCAGCTTGATTTTTTTTAGATAGGTTTAGATCCCGAACTAGATCACTGAGCTCCGCTTGAGAGATCATATGTGGCTCAGTTAGGGTGGAAGGATTGAAATCTGGATCATTAGTACGACCTGCTTCAGCATTTACCTCTTCATCATCATCTTCATCCTCTACAGTATATGTTTCGGGTGGTACTGGAACAGGAAGAGCTGGACCATGAGCGACACGTGGTATTGCCGAAGCCAAATTAGGATATAGAATGGATTTCTTGTTTATTGCAAAGAATTCCGATGTTTAAGTCATGCAGAAATAACAGTAATTTAAGTGATCCTGTTCTTCTCTCCAAATCATTGGTATGCGAAAGACATAGGTAAACGAGCACCTTTAATCCACTGTCGGAGACGGTTTGCACATGAAATGCAACAAATATAGGGTGCCCATTGTTTATCTTAATCTCCTACCTTGCATCCGAAGTACAAATGATAAGCTTTTTTATAAGAGGAATAAAGCACCTTTTCTGATTTTTAACAGTAAATTCTCCACAAATGTATCAAAAATGGTCGGCATCATTAACACATCTACGAGACATACTTAATATTTTTTAGTTTTTTTTTAACTATTTTAGGTAATCCGTCAATATTCCAAGAACTTATTTCACAATGACCTATAAAAAACTGAAAGTAACATTAATTAGAGGTAACTATAAAAAAATAGATGAAAAAGGTAACTATTATATATATATATTATATATATATATATATATATATATAAATGTAACTATATATCTATATATATAAAATTTATATATATATATATATATATATATATATATATATATGATGTAAACTCACAAGGAAAAAGTAAAATGATTCCAAGGCCTTTCGTGTATTCAGAAGTACACCTCGTCAGGTAATGAAGGGTGGAGGCAAGATGACCAAAAATATATACAACAGGACAGAAAAACAAAAAGATTAACACAAGATTAACAAGAGTTAATTAGAGGCAAAAGATATTTTAACAGGATATTGTCACTTTTATACATTCCCGCACTGTCATTGAAATTATTTTTAAAATGGATAAATGCACATTCTAGAATATTCCTTTCGATTATATCTGTGTTTTTAACGAGAGCTTTGTGTTAATCTTTTTGTTTTTCTGTCCCGTTGTATATATTTTTCGTCATCTTGCCTTCACCCTTCATTCCCTGACGAGGTGTACTTCTGAATACACGAAAGGCCTTGGAATCATTTTTCTTTTTCCTTGTGGGTTTGCATCATTCATTCATTTCACGTGTCTAATTGTGAAATTCATCCCATATATATATATATATATATAATATATATATATATATATATATATATATATATATATGTTAAACACAGACCGTGCATGGAACAAGGAACTCTTCTGGGAAAATTAAATCCACTATAGTCCGAATAAGTAATGGTAAATGACAAATACCATAGTTTTTTTCCTTTTTCATGATTTTAGCCCGACGTGGGCAACGGGTCTCTCGCAAAGAGATCCCATAAATATAGCTTCCCTCACCAGCTATCTGCAAAGCAGACAGGATCCAGCTTTGGGACGTGGATCTAGGGTTTAAAGCAAACCTAGATCCCTACACTCAGAACCTCTATATAAGTAAAAGACTCGTTGCATTCACGTCGTGTTGAATAAATCAAAGAAAAAGGGGGTAACTATTGTATTTTTAGCCAAAAAAACCAAAACTTAAACCTCAACCGGGACATTGAGCGTCCACTTTTCAAGGCACGAAACACGTCCGTTTAGTATACACAAACTCAGAATGGTTCCCTGAGAACATTATATGTTAAACACAGACCGTGCATGGAACAAGGAACTCTTCTGGGAAAATTAAATCCACTATAGTCCGAATAAGTAATGGTAAATGACAAATACCATAGTTTTTTTTCCTTTTTCATGATTTTAGCCCGACGTGGGCAACGGGTCTCTCGCAAAGAGATCCCATAAATATAGCTTCCCTCACCAGCTATCTGCAAAGCAGACAGGATCCAGCTTTGGGACGTGGATCTAGGGTTTAAAGCAAACCTAGATCCCTACACTCAGAACCTCTATATAAGTAAAAGACTCGTTGCATTCACGTCGTGTTGAATAAATCAAAGAAAAAGGGGGTAACTATTGTATTTTTAGCCAAAAAAACAAAACTTAAACCTCAACCGGGACATTGAGCGTCCACTTTTCAAGGCACGAAACACGTCCGTTTAGTATACACAAACTCAGAATGGTTCCCTGAGAACATTATATGTTAAACACAGACCGTGCATGGAACAAGGAACTCTTCTGGGAAAATTAAATCCACTATAGTCCGAATAAGTAATGGTAAATGACAAATACCATAGTTTTTTTCCTTTTTCATGATTTTAGCCCGACGTGGGCAACGGGTCTCTCGCAAAGAGATCCCATAAATATAGCTTCCCTCACCAGCTATCTGCAAAGCAGACAGGATCCAGCTTTGGGACGTGGATCTAGGGTTTAAAGCAAACCTAGATCCCTACACTCAGAACCTCTATATAAGTAAAAGACTCGTTGCATTCACGTCGTGTTGAATAAATCAAAGAAAAAGGGGGTAACTATTGTATTTTTAGCCAAAAAACCAAAACTTAAACCTCAACCGGGACATTGAGCGTCCACTTTTCAAGGCACGAAACACGTCCGTTTAGTATACACAAACTCAGAATGGTTCCCTGAGAACATTATATGTTAAACACAGACCGTGCATGGAACAAGGAACTCTTCTGGGAAAATTAAATCCACTATAGTCCGAATAAGTAATGGTAAATGACAAATACCATAGTTTTTTTCCTTTTTCATGATTTTAGCCCGACGTGGGCAACGGGTCTCTCGCAAAGAGATCCCATAAATATAGCTTCCCTCACCAGCTATCTGCAAAGCAGACAGGATCCAGCTTTGGGACGTGGATCTAGGGTTTAAAGCAAACCTAGATCCCTACACTCAGAACCTCTATATAAGTAAAAGACTCGTTGCATTCACGTCGTGTTGAATAAATCAAAGAAAAAGGGGGTAACTATTGTATTTTTAGCCAAAAAAACCAAAACTTAAACCTCAACCGGGACATTGAGCGTCCACTTTTCAAGGCACGAAACACGTCCGTTTAGTATACACAAACTCAGAATGGTTCCCTGAGAACATTATATGTTAAACACAGAAGAGTTCCTTGTTCCATGCATTATCATGCTAACAGACATAGAGAGTGGAGTAAACAGCAACAGTAGAGTAACATCCTTTGTGGACGATACAAAGATCAACAGAAAAATCAGCGATGCAAATGAAGTGGAGACTTTGCAGAGGGACACGAACAAAATATACACATGGTCAGAAGACAACAATATGACATTTAACACCGAGAAATTTCAGCTCCTGAGATGTGGTAGAAATGAGGAACTTAAACAGAATGCATATTATGCTCCAGATAGATAGGAAATTCAGAGAAGCGCGAAAGCGGTCGATTTGGGGGTAAGAATGACTGATGATGCCAAATTCGAGACACAAAACCAGATAGCAATAAACAAAGCAAAAAGAGTCGCGGGACAGGTACTAAGAACGTTCAAAAGGAGGGACAAGACAGAGGGTGATTCAGAAAGAATTGAACACTTTCAAAAATTTATTACTCAGTACCAGGTTATATATGAACATGTATTCTAAACAAATTTGTAAAGGAACTATTACAGTAGTTTCTATAATCTTACAAATGCTCAATATGCGCCCCTCGTGTCACACGGCACACATCAATCCTGTACTCTAATTCATCCCAGACCCTTTGTAGCATATCACCGTCGATGGTTGATATGGCAGCCACGATGCGTTCCTTCATTTCCTCAAGGCTACGTGGAAGAGGTGGTACAAACACGAGGTTCTTGACGTATCCCCACAAGAAGAAGTCGCATGGTGTGATATCTGGGGATCTGGGTGGCCACTGTTCCAGAGGCAGGTCAATGTTTTGAACAGAACGCCCAATCCAGCACCGTGGAAGACGTTCATTAAGGAACCTCCGAACTGCGCGATGGAAGTGAGGCGGAGCCCCTTCCTGCTGGAAAATGAAGTTGTCGGAGTCTTCCTGTAGCTGTGGGAAAAGCCACTCCGTCAGCATGTCCAGATACGTGATCCCTGTCACCGTGTTCTCCGCAAAAAAGAATGGACCGAAGACCCGTGTGGGTGATATGGCACAAAAGACATTAACTTTTGGCGAATCCCTTTCATGTTCAAACGCGACATGTGGGTTTTCAGTGCCCTATATGCGAACATTATGGCGATTCACTTTTCCGCTTAAATGAAACGTAGCCTCGTCACTGAACGTGAGGCGATCTGCAAAGTCATCTTCATCTTCCATGTGACTCTGAAGACTGCAGCAGAAGTTGTATCGTTTCGCCTTATCTTCCTCCGTCAGGGCCTGCAGCAGGTGAAAGCGGTAAGGTTTCATCTTCAACCGCTTATGGAGAATGCGCCAGACCGTGGGCTGAGGGATGCCTAGCTCACAGCTAGCTCTCCTTGTCGATTTCCTGGGACTTCGCAAAATGGTGTCACGAACACGATTCACAGCTTCTTCTGACACACGTGGCCGCCCTGTGCTCCGTCCTTTACAGATGCACCCTTTCTGCTCCATCTGTTTGTACCAGCAGTAAATGTTGTTACGACCTGGTGGAGGTTTGTTGTATCGTACACGGAATGATCTTTGCACTGCAGTCGCAGAACCAAGTTTAGCAAACTCCAACACACAAAATGCTTTCTCCTGTTGTGTCAACATTATGAACAGTGGGGTGCCCCCTGGTGGCGGAAATACGTATAACTTTCAAGCGCTGAAATCTGGAAGAAAATTAAGAAATGTAAGGGTAACTCTACGATTTGGTGCATACTACGTGTTCATATATAACTTAGTTACTGAGTAATAAATTTTGGCTTCTCTTGCGCGGTGAGACAAGACTCCTTGCTCTCCCCTATACTGTTTAATGTGTATACTGACGGATTAATTGCTTCATTTAATGAGGCAACAGTTGGATGTTGTATAGATAACACAAGGATAAATAACTTAGTTTATGCCAATGATATTGTGTTAATAAGTCCCTCCGTTAAAGGTCTGGATAGGCTACTAAAAGTCTGCGAAGTTTATTCGCCGAAACATGATATTCTTTTAAATGTTACAAAAATTAAGGTTATGCAATTTCATCCTAAACGCTGTAATCAGCCAGCTGATATTAGGTTTAAAGTGAAAGGTGAAGTAATTGAGGAAGTACAAGAGTTTAAGTATTTGGGTCAAATTATTACCAGCTCCTTGAGTGATGACTCGGATATAAGGACACAATCTCGAAGCCTTTGTGCTAAAGCGAATATGACTATAAGGAACTTCGGTTCTGTACGAGTGAAGCTAAAGACACTCTCTTTCGTACTTTCTGCAGTAATATTTACGGACAGCAACTCTGGGTGAATTACAAAAAAGGTTCTGGCAGAACCCTAAATTTGCTGTACAACAGGTCTTTTAGACTCTTACATAAATTACCCCCGAGATGCTCAGCTTCGCAAATGTTTGCTAGGGTATCAATGTCCCGAGCTTCCCGGAGGTAACAAGATGTGCTCAATACAGTCTGATGCAAAGAATTAAAAAATCAACCAACCTGATTATCGAAGCTATCCATGAGTCCTGCTGTTTATCCTCTAAGTCTAAGCTATGGAATTCTTGGTACGAAAACGTATGCTTGTAGCTCCACTTAACTTCGACATTACTGTATTATTTCTAATCAACTGTATATATTTCTATCCTTAGTATGTGAACTGTCATTGTATTAATAATATTTGTCATATGGACTATAGTCTGCCAATAAACCTTTTCATTTTCATTTTCATTTTAATTCATTTTCATATATATATATATATATATATAATATATATATATATATATATATATATATATATATATATATATATATATATATATATATACACTCAGAAACTTTGTTGTTCTGAAGATAAGTTCAGAGGATATAAAACTACACGGGAATAACCATAAACCACTCTACTACTACTACTTATAACTAAACTACTGAACTGCTAATTACTAATTAATTGTGGTACAACCTAAAGAGTTCGTTTTGGAGGTATTTTTAAATTAAAGGACGGAACAACTTCAAAATAAATCGATGGTCTTTGAAAGCAGAAATGAAGGAAATTGAATATGGAGAAAAATGTGAAGAGAGAAGCTAAACGCATCCAAGATTTTAAGATTTTCCTTTTTAAAAGGTGTGCAGGGGAATAATATAGATTTAGCAACACATTTTAGAATCGGGTATTTCACTCTATGCAATATATATATATATATATATATATATATATATACAGTATAAATGAATTTTGTTAGTTTGCGTAATGCGTCTGATATACCTTTTGAAGGTATAGTTTTATTTACATTTAAAAGTACGCACAAATCTCTCGATTTAATCATTTTTATTAACTTACGCATTGTTTACTCCATTTATTTAAACTTAAATTATGTGTTTTAGTTTTTAAGATCATACGAAAGGTGTTTGCAGGCGCGGATACATGAGTGGGTACGGGGGCTTAACCCCTAGCTTTAACTTGAATGACATTTCGTATTCTAATAATTAATAATTTTTAATATTATTGTAAAATATTATATAATATTGGGCTGGCAATATTTACATGACACCGGCATGACTAATCCTAAATCCTCGCTCCTCCCTGTATCCGTGCCTGGTTTGAAGGATTAAAATATAATTTATTTCCATTTCACTAGTCCTGATACCATGAGCTACCTTTTTTAGTTTTCGTTCAGTACCTAAGTCGTTATCAGATAAGAGGAGCGTTGTTATCTGCATGCTGGATAGTGGTTACGTTACATAGCATAAAAATAGAAGGGGTTCCAATATCGAACCTCGTAATAATCCATGCGTAAGTGATTGAGAGTAAATCAAGACCATTTACTGTGACGTGTTTTCTATATTTAAATAGAACTTGAACTAGTAATGACACACCCTTATCCATACCATGTTTTGGGTAAGGACTGAGTAAAAGCTCTAGACAAGTTCAGGAAAACGACAATTGAATTTTTTTCAGTGTTTGAGTTTCATAGAACTCCTCAGTTTATGCAATAACAGCATCCTCCTTTAAATTTATTGCCTTAAAGCTAAACTATTAAGGTGAGAGACTATTTTCCTTTGAGAAAATTTCTTAATTGCCTATAAATAAATTCCTCAAACATTTTCATTTTCCAAAGTCGGCAAAATAGATGTTGGAAAACAGTTTCAAAGGATTTCCCGATTACCATTTTTCAATATACGTAGGTCATAATCGAGCTGGTTTTAGAATATCGGGATAATTTCTGGTCTGAATGGAGTAATTATACGAACTGTCAGCTAGAAGTCCAGAAATAATACCACAACATCATATATATATATATATATATATATATTTGGTAAATGGAATCTGTCGCACAATTTTTGCTTTTGACTGAGGCTGTTTATCAACGATGTCTTTACGTCACTTGGTACTACGGGAAGAAAGGCTAAGCTATGTGGGCAGAAGCGAACTTAGCATTTAGCCGCTCCTAGTCGGAGATTAAAGTGCCTTATAGTTGTGCCATTTGATATCGCTAGTTCGCTATTAGAGGTTGCTGTTCTTTTTTTATTTTAAAACTTATTTGTGAATCCACTTAATTTGTTAATGCTTATAAATTATTTAGTTTCTAGTTTTTTCTTCTTTGCCCTGTTTATGTTGAAATACGACAAAATTTTCCGCCCCTCAGAATTTGCCGACCTAGGCAGGTGGCTACTGTGCCTATACGTAAATCCGTCTATGTATGTGGGTATTATTTATTGATGATATCTCCGAAGAAACCAGGAGATTCAAGGACGGTTTTCCTTCGCGCGCTCTTCTACTGCTTTGAAGTACATTTCGAATTTGAGAAGTGCAAAATAAAATTCATTATTATTATTATTATTATTAATTATTATTATTATTATTATTATTATTATTATTTTATCTTTTTTCAGTTGTGGCAAGTACAGTAGAACATGAAGGCGGCATCAAATTGGGAAGTAAGTAATTCCATTTTTTCTCACCTCTTTTTAGATTAGAAGTATATATTTCTATAATGAAGATGTATAGCTAAGACGTGTATACACACACACACACACACACATATATATATATATATATATATATATATATATATATATATATAAGGTTGATTTTTCATTTCTACATTCATAAATAAAGGAAAAAGCTTGGACCATATGCCATTTTAGTGTAAAGAGAAAACAGAGTTGTTTGGCTGAACAAATAGTGGACCCACGAAAGCAAGAAATGACACCCATAAGCCCATAATTAAAGCGTGTGATGAACTTTAATTCCCTCGCGAGACTCCGCCTTCATGACCTTATTTTGCTCTAAACACCCCCCCCCCCACCCCCCCCACACACACAGAAAACCCAGACATTTGAGCAAAGTTTTATAAATTATTTTCAGAAATTTAGTATTACATCGCTGTCGCTGTCACAGAATCGATAGAGCCTACTTTTGCGTTACAATTGTCAATAAATAAATAATGAAGGAAATAAATCAGGCATTTCATATTAACGCGTGAAACAATTTATTTACGAATGAATCCATAAGGAAAATGACAGTCGGGTTGCCATGCGCAGTAATATTAAGGATTGGGGGTGTGGTATTTAACTTCGTTAGTTACTGCAAAGGTCATGTGATGACGGAAGGGACCTACGGCTTTACATGCTACCAGAACCATTATCCTACCAAGGAAGATTCAGAAAAAATGTTTTAATGGCTGGAATCTAAAAGTCTGAGCCGAAACTCCAACCCAGGATCTTCAAATTAACTGACCGTTGCTCTAATTAGGCTTCCATGGCGAGTGACCATGCGCGAACTCTTCCATGGTGTTATTTCCCGCATTATCATTCCAGTCTACACACCACAATAAAGCGTAATTTATATATAAAAATTACCTTCATCTGTGCGCAAATGACTAAACCGAAAAGGTATGATGGGTTTGCTGAATATATACCAATTTATTTTTAATTGCCTCTTTTGTCTGCCGTGATTAGTTGCGGTTTAATAAGTGCAAAGAGATTCACAACTGGATCAGTCAGTCCAACACCACAGCTTAGTGGGTTTAGATTCACTCTGAAATGATTCAAAATAGTAAATATTTGAGCATGAAAGTAGTTAATTCATATATATATATATATATATATATATATATATATATATATATATATATATATATACAGGGCCGGATCTAGAAGTTGCGAGGCCCTAGGCAGATCTAGAAATTGCGAGGCCCTAGGCCTATATACTGTAATGAAATATGGACTTAATTATCGGTACTATAACAGCAATATTAGAATCCCCATAGACAGAACTATGCCAGCACTTAAAAATTAAACCAAACCAAAATAATCACGCATGGAAATTGTATAAGAAATATAAATAAACCATACAAATAAGTATAAATTATAAATGAATCAAGAGTTGTATCGAAAATATAAGACAATGATTTCTAAGATTGATATAATATTATAGGTAATGACTTTCCATATATACAAACGTTTTTCATATGTGATGTATAAGAGATGTGACATTTCATTTTTATAATAGTGAGCGATCGACTTATCAGGCTAAATATTAATGCTTTAATATTTGGTTCAGATGCTCCTTGAATATTACAGCAATGCTTTTCTACTTTTCTTCGAGCTAAACTCTTCAATTAATTGAGAATAATCTAATGAATTTGTTATATCGTTTTCTATTGATAACATAGCTAATGATTGCAATCTCGTTGAGACATGGTGGAACGCAAATATGTTTTAATAAGTTTGAGACGCGAGAAACTTCTTTCAGCCGAAGCAACAGTAACTGGGAAGGTTAATACTATTCGAAGTGCAACATAAACATTAGGATAAATCTCACTTAGTTGTTTTTGCACTATATAAACAAGGGCATTTCCGAGATCTGTTTTCTCAGGTATAAACCTGCAAAGTACTTTAAGTTCTTCATAGAGTTCTAAATCATTAATATCACTTGAACAGAACGCGCAAAACGGCTTGAGCGAGGCCCCCTTTGGCGCGAGGGGCCCTAGGCGATCGCCTAGTTCGCCTATAGCTAAATCCGGGCCTATATATATATATATATATATATATATATATATATAGATATACGTACTGTATATGAGAACTAAAGCTTTTAGCATATTTTAATAATTTATTAAGGCAAACTTAGTTCTAAACCATTTTACGTACATATAAAATACATGGAGTTCAAAATAATGTAATATTCTTTTATCCTTTTTATATAAAATTATAAGTATTCGTTTTAGTGGTGTTACAATTATAAGTAAAAAGGTTATTTCTGAAGAGAAAGGATGAGTGAAGGTACGTTGTTATTTAGGGTGTTTTTTTTTTGTAATATGTTATGATTCTAAACTATGTAAGCTTGTTAATTGGTTGGTATTAATGATGTCTGTAATTCTGAAATGTGACTTATGTCACGGGTGACTTTTTTGAGTGTGAATGTTCTCTATTGAAAGATTTTGATGGTTTTTGTATATAGAAAGTGATGCGGTGAAATTCTGAGGTGTTCGTTTATTCTAAGTTGATATTGGAGGCTTGTGATACCAATATAATTCGCTTGGCAGTGAATACAATTAAAAGAGTATATAATAAATGAAACTAAATAAAGGCATTCAGAATTTTTTTCCCTCTGTGAGGGGTATGATTTTTTATGCTGTAATTATGAAAATTACCGTTTCATATTTGTACACTAAAAATAAAGCCTAAATTTAGAACTTATAACTTCTTTTGAGTGTGCATTCTAAAGGGGAAGTTTTTACTTCTTTTGGGTATCAAAGGTTCTTATCAGATGATATAATAACTTCTTTTAATGATACATAACTTCTTTAGATAGAAAAAATGGTCATCAAAATTTCTTTTTTGAGTGATTTAAGACACTAGATTACAGTGGTTCTTAACCTTTTTACTACCATGCCCCCTCTAGGAATTGGTCCTTCCCTCCACGCCCCCCTTCAATCAAAATAACATTCTCAATAACTTCTCAATATTAGCCAATGCTCTCGTTAAGAGAATAACAAATACAATTAGAGAAATTCCTGTTTCTAGGGGGGCGCGCCCCCCAGGTTAAGAACCACTGCACTAGAAGATAATATTTGTACGTATAGAAAGTTGCGGGAAGTCTTTGTTTTCTGTGATAGTGAGGATTCAGATCGAAAAGAAATTAATGATTTGTCCTAATATCATCTGGGACCCCGACCCCTAAACCCCGACTGGAAAACAATTTTAGTAAATTCTAATGTACTATTCGTTACATTCCAAAAAATGGTTACTCATTGAACGCTTTTATATTAATTTTATCCAAGTTTTAGAAACTGTTTTGAACGTTTACAAAACTTATCTTTGAACATCCGAGAGTTAAAGTTAAGGTTAGAAGCACAGTTCTGGAAAAAAGTTCGCCAAAGAAAAAATAATTGAAAATATACATATAATGAGAATTTCAAAGTTTGTAATTCAAGTTTGTAATTCACTAGAAAATGAACTTATGCCCCGCCTTTGTTTTTTAATGATTGGGTACTGACTCCATTGTTCTTATGAGAGACGCCCCTTTCTATAAAAAAACGTAAAAAACGCTCATTCCATTACTCATGCTCCACTCCTCCCCTCATTGGTGCGTAATAAGAGAAAGGAGGAGTAATACAGAATATACCTTACATATTTTACCTATTGTTTGAACAGAATTAAAATGTAATTATGGTTGATTCGTTTATCTACAATTGATTTTATTGAAAGCATTGTACGTAATTAATTCCTTTTAATGAATAAGTTACTAACGTCATTATTTTGTATTTTATGATGCCTCCTACTATCTATTAAAATTGCTATTTTCCATTATTAGAAAAGCCGTTAACAAAGAGTTATGGGAAATGAATAAAAAATTATTGTAAAGTAAAGCTTTGAAGGTCATTTTACATTATGCGCGACTTTATCAGTGTGTAAAGTTACAGTACTCATTAAATTTAATTTAATTGAATTGAATAACCTTTATTAATAATAAAACAAACACATTTGTTTTGCAATTTACATTGACATAAATAATTGTGAAGCTGGACTTTTTATTTTATTTTATTTGACCCTTAAGCTTCAGCCTTTACTGGGCTCTTATTAAAAATAAAACAGTTATTAATAATAATAAATAAATAAATAAATAAATAAATAAAGAAATACGTATTATTAATAGATAAGGTATGTATTAATCTTAAATTATCATTATCGATATGACAAATGCAGGGTCATTATTGAAGGTATTGTGAGTGAATGCCAGTATTATACCAATACCATACAAAGAAATCCATATTATACATAAGAAGTAAGAACTGAACAATCACAAGTAATATGTCTTTAATCCTAGATTACACACGATAAATTAATAAACAAGAGTAATGTACATTAATCCTAGATTTTTACTAGTATGCCATTATTAATCGGGATTTCAACTTGGTTTTAACCAAATTTACATTCACACTATTTGTTATATTAGCATTTAAATCATTCCATAGTTTTAATCCAGTGAAAATGGGTAGTTTTTGAGATGAAGACAATCTAAATTGAGGTATAACATGCTTTGATCTGTTTGTGGTCTGATATGAGTGGATTTCTTGATGAGTTACAAAATATCTATTTATCCATCGTAAGTTAATAATTTTGTTCTTACACTTGTAAATAAAAATAAAATGTACCAGTTTGATTATATCATTGAGCTTTGGTAGTTCCAGCACTTTAAATAATACACTAGAGTGATCAAGGAAATCAGCATCAGATAATAACCTTATTGCTCTTTTATGGATGACAAAGGTACCGTTTAAAACAGTGATGGGCAACCTAGGCTAGTGAGTGGGCCGCATGAGTGGCCTTCCTTCATCTCAGTAGGCGGCATGATTAAAAATGTGCATGTGCGCTAAACATGGCCCCACGAATATGCTTAAATACATTAAATACACCCCGAAAATTTCATAAAAAGTTAAAGAAAATTAAGAAATTTTGTTAAATCAAACAAAATTATCGATAGATTATGGAAATATTAATATAAATTCCAAAATTTTCATTCATGTGGACAATGGTTAGTAAAATATCTCTTGGGCAGCACTCAGAAACCTGATGGGCTGCAGGTTGTCCACGACTGGTTTAAAGCGTTGTTAGCCGAGTTTCCCCAAACAAGGGTGCAGTACGTTATATAAGGAAGAACAAGAGTATGATAAAGAGTCAATAAAACTTGTTTAGGGACTACATTTCTAAGTTCAAACATTATAGCAACGCTCCTTGAAATCTTTTTTGCGATATAATTTACATGATCACTCCATTGCAAATTCTCATCTAGCATTACATCAAGAAATTTTGTTACAGTACACTCCTTTACAGCGATTTCATCAACATTAAGTTCATCAAGATATAAATTTATTTTATTAGTAAACTCATGAAATTTGTTTTACTGGTATTTAGGAAGAGTTTATTGGTGGTCAACCATTTCATTACACTGATGAATTTTGAATTAAATATATTCTTAGCTGAATTAACATCTTTGCAAGAAAAAGACACAGTTGTATCATCTGCAAACATTATGAAGTTCAGTATATCAAATGAACGTGGAAAGTCATTTATATATAATAAAAATAACAGTGAACCCAGAACTGAGCCCTGTGGCGCACCATGTTTGACAAGCGCTTTAGTTGAGCAAATCTTATTTACTGATACAAAATGATACCTATTGGACAAATAACTTTTAAACCAATCATTGATTGCTCTTCTAAAGCCGTAATAATATAATTTATTAAGTACAATATTATGGTCTATTACACGAAACGCCTTACTCAAATCCATAAATATTGATATCATTATCTCTTTGTTCTCTTTAGCTATATTTCCATTTTCCATAAGATTTAAAATAGCCATTTCCGTTGTTTTATTATTACGGAAGCCATATTGATTCGGAGATAATAAATTGTAGGATTCTAAATATCGCTGCATTCTGCTTTTCAAAATTTTTTCAAAAACTTTGCTGAACACAGATAATGAATATACCGGCCTGTAATTTGTTGCTAGTGTAGGATCACCTCCTTTAAAAAGGGGTGTTATACAACCAGTTTTTAGCATTGATGGGAATATTCCTTTGGAAATACTTTGATTGGTAATTTTAGCCAAAGTTACAGATATCTCATCTTTAACAAATATAAAATTAAAAACAGAGTAACGCCACACGCTGCGGATTTTTGAGAGATTTGTTGTTTATTTACTAAGTAAAAAAAACCATCATTTCATCGCCGCAGGCCAAAGAGCAATATGCTGTTCACGATAAATATATAGTACTCGGTCACACCACGATTGACTCGAGAAGGCTCATCCTCTGACTGCTGTCATAAAATATGCTGACAATCTACGGTATACTGTATATGTGTATCCGCTCGCTAGCGCACGCGTGTGTGTGTGTGTGTGTGTGCGTGTGTGTGTGCGTGTGTGTGTGTTGTGTGTGTGTGTGTGGGTGGGTGTGTGTATTCGGGGATACACAAAAATCGCCTGACTAGTGCCCAAACTATACGACTCTCCTTATATGAAACGAAATGAATGTTGTACAATATATGAAGTGTAATTTTATGTAATATCTAAGAAAACGAAACAAAATGTTACGATTTTTCATAAAATTTTATTACCGATCGTATACTCTGTTCCCGAGTAGATTCCTTGAATTGGGGACAATAGTTCCCTTCAGTAATGAACCCATTTTTTATGTTTAAACTCAACCGGTACGTTAAGGAAAATTTCATTCTTTGGTATATGCATATTTAAATGTGTTATTGTTTCTACGACAATTATTCTTGCTGAATTCGTAATAATATGCAGTATAATTACACATTGCACAATAAAACGTAAAATTAATCAAATAATGAGAATATCATTGCACTCAAATTTATAACAATTACTTTCCTGGACCTTCCATTCGGTATATATATATATATATATATATATATATATATATATATATATATGATGAATAAAACCACGAAGGAAAGGAAACACAAAATGGTGCTCAAGCGCTTTCGTCTAATGACATCCTCAGGAACACTGAAGTACATAAAAAGGTTACAGCCTATATATAGGTTACAGAAAGAAAAAAAAGAAAAAATAAATAACATACACACACACACATATATATATATATATATATATATATATATGCATACATATCTATATATACAAATACATACATACATACATACATACATATATATGCAATAAACAGAGAAGTAAAAATTTAAAAAAAGAAAATTAAAAATTAAAAATTAAAACCTTAAAGGATTACCAGTGAGGTGTACAGATTTGTAAGGAAAAATATCGATTTTTAGCACAAGATCAAATGGATTATAAAAATAGAAATTTATACTGGAACTCTGCCCGGGTTTTAACACACTGCTGCCTATGGTCAGGTTTCGATATATATACAAAATAAAATGCAAATTAAAAGTTAATAAATAGCAGACAAGTTTACCAAAGATTTAATGTTTTACCCTTCTTATCTAAATCTGTTTTAAAGGAATTCAAAATAACAGGATCGAGTTGAAAAAGACCTTTGCTTATGTTGAAGTTATTTGAAAGTTGGATAATGGCAGACTCAAGAATATTTCTATTAACAATGTTGCTTGAATGGAATAAAACTGAAGCATTATTCCAATCAATACAGTGGGCTAACTCTGACAAATGGACAAAAAGGGCACTGGACAACTGTCCTGTTCTAACGGAATATTGATGCTGTTTTATACGTGTGTGCAAATCCTTTCCCGTCTGACCTATGTAAAAGGAATCACATTGTTTACAACCAATTTTATAGATAATGCCTGAATTATTGGTAGGGCTATTTTTTACTATGATATTTTTCACAATATTGTTATATGAAAATACTACATTAATATCCAAAAGTTTAAGTACATTAGCAATGCCTAAAAAGCCCGTGAAAAATGGAAGTACTAAAATATTTTTTGACAAAGTACGAGTGTTAATATTGACACGATAGAAAGTTCGTTTTGCCTTGTTGAGACAAGATTCCATAAACGCAGATGGATAACACAAATCACTTCCAATACCGTTGATTTTTTCCAATTCGGCATCGATGTATTCCGGACTGGCGATCCTAAGGGCGCGGAGAAACATTGATGAAAATATGGCCTTCTTAGTGGGGGTATCATGTCCCGAGTAAAAGTGTACGTAGGACAAATTGTTTGTCGTTTTCCGATAGATACTAAACTTAAAACCTGGGCTTTCCCTATGTACACGCACATCCAAAAATGGGATTGAATTGTCTTGCTCCACTTCTAAAGTAAACTTAATGGAGGGGACTTGATCATTTAACTGAAGGAGGAAGCTATCCAGGTCACGATTCATGGGCCAGATACTTTCTATCGTGTCAATATTAACACTCGTACTTTGTCAAAAAATATTTTAGTACTTCCATTTTTCACGGGCTTTTTAGGCATTGCTAATGTACTTAAACTTTTGGATATTAATGTAGTATTTTCATATAACAATATTGTGAAAAATATCATAGTAAAAAATAGCCCTACCAATAATTCAGGCATTATCTATAAAATTGGTTGTAAACAATGTGATTCCTTTTACATAGGTCAGACGGGAAAGGATTTGCACACACGTATAAAACAGCATCAATATTCCGTTAGAACAGGACAGTTGTCCAGTGCCCTTTTTGTCCATTTGTCAGAGTTAGCCCACTGTATTGATTGGAATAATGCTTCAGTTTTATTCCATTCAAGCAACATTGTTAATAGAAATATTCTTGAGTCTGCCATTATCCAACTTTCAAATAACTTCAACATAAGCAAAGGTCTTTTTCAACTCGATCCTGCTATTTTGAATTCCTTTAAAACAGATTTAGATAAGAAGGGTAAAACATTAAATCTTTGGTAAACTTGTCTGCTACTTTATTAACTTTTAATTTGCATTTTATTTTTGTATATATATCGAAACCTGACCATAGGCAGCAGTGTGTTAAAACCCGGGCAGAGTTCCAGTATAAATTTGTATTTTTATAATCCATTTGATCTTGTGCTAAAAATCGATATTTTTCCTTACAAATCTGTACGCCTCACTGGTAATCCTTTAAGGTTTAAATTTTTAATTTTTTTTTTTTTTTTTTAAATTTTTACTTCTCTGTTTATTACATATATATGTATGTATGTATGTATGTATGTATTTGTATATATAGATATGTATGTATATTATATATAATATATATATGTGTGTGTGTATGTATGTTATTTATTTTTTCTTTTTTTCTTTCTGTAACCTATATATAGGCTGTAACCTTTTTATGTACTTCAGTGTTCCTGAGGATGTCATTAGACGAAAGCGCTTGAGCACCATTTGTGTTTCCTTTCCTTCGTGGTTTTATTCATCATAAATATTTTTCACGTGTTACTTTCGTGAAATAATTTTCATATATATATATATATATATATATATATATATATATATATATATATAGAGCATATTATATAAATAAAAATGGTTGTCCATAAAAAAATGTTTATTTTTCCTATGTATGGAAACTTACGGCCCACCCTGTATATATATATATATATATATATATATATATATATATATATACAGGGTGGGCCGTAAGTTTCCATACATAGGAAAAATAAACATTTTTTTATGGACAACCATTTTTATTTATATAATATGCTCTACATGGTTGCCATTGTTTTGAAAACACATTTCAATACGTGTTTCCCACTGTTGATGAACACGCATTAGCACAGTTGACGTTATGCTTGTAATGGCGTTGGTGATACGTTGCTTTAGATGATTTATGTCTCGTATCTTTTCCTGATACACCATGGCCTTCAAGTGCCCCCAAAGATAGAAATCAAGGGGGGTGAGATCTGGGGATCTGGGAGGCCACTCCACAGGACCACGCCGACCAATCCAAGCATCCGGAAACTGCTGATCCAAATACCGACGCACGTGAAGACCATAATGAGGTGGAGCTCCATCTTGCTGGAAGTAAACTGGAAGTTACCTTCCTCGTTTAGCAGGGATGGGAAAATCTCTTCTTGCAACATGTTAAGATACCTTTCGGCATTAAGATTTCCACTGACAAAAATTGGTCCAATAATTCTGTCACCCCATATCCCGGCCCACACCATCACTTTACCGGCACCTTGCATCTTCGTCGGACTCAGCCAGTGTGTGATGTTCGTTCCATGTTGTCTGTTAAAGTTCATTGCAACATGCGACTGCTTCCCGACCCAGCCATCAGTATGATTTCAATTCGTTGCTCTTTCGTCAAACTCATATTCTTAGGGTATCTGAAACATAAAAACAAACGTTTAATTTTTCCTATGTATGGAAACTTACGGCCTACCCTGTATATTTAGGGTGGAGCGAAAAATACTTTTTTTCTAGTATGAAGTTCTAATAGTGATTAAAAGTTGCATTTAGTGGACGATATATACCTGCCAAAATATGAGTTCCTTTGTTTAATATTTTCAGCTGCCACCAGGGGGCTAAAGTTAACACAATTTTGGGTAAAAAGGAAAAAAAGCTTCTATTTTAGGTTTATCAAACTATTATAAAGTTTTCTTAGAATTATCTAATAGTTTGATTAAGATTCTTAAATGATAAGAATTCGTTTTGTAAAAATGCCTTTTCATATGCTTAATATCTTCAGCTGCCACAAGAGGGCTGAAGTTAACTTAAAAATGACAATTAAGTATGATTCTGTATTTACTTGAAAAAGGGAACAGTAATAAATTAGGATGTCTCTCCTCCTTTATACTGGCTTGAGACAGTTAAGAAACGTTATTTCGTGCCTTAGCGGAGTTACCACCCTTTCCCCAACCAACCTCCCTCTAGAAAGAGTTTTTGCTGAAGACTATTTAGTAATTTGCTTTTGTGTCCAATTTTGGCTGTTTTTTCCTTGATTCTAATGTAGCACGAATCCAACCGTCTCTGTTTGTAGGTCCGCAGACTGATCCAGCAGCGTCTGTAACGAGCTTGACGCATCTCTCTACGGCTTGTGTATGACATGGAAACTGAAATAATTCTGAATGAAGAGTAGTACCATGTTTGATGCATGATTCAATATCATCAAGAGAAACTCCTTTGGTTATCGGTGGTTCTGCTATCTGAAAATCTTGCCACTAATGAGATCTGTATAGTCTTTGGCATAAAAATTTATTTCTGGCACCTTAAAATACCTGATAACATCTGTTTTCTGAATGCATGCCCTTGCTTTTATGATACGCCTAAATCCCAACTGACGCACATGCTCCCTTTCATCAGCTATCATTGCAATGAGAATGTTTTCTTGATTTGCGTAATATGCATTTCGCTGAATGACTGAGTCATGTACTCTCCTAAGCTCTTCACGGAGATACCGGCTTCTTGCAATCATATGCCACATATGTTTAGCACCATATTGGCATAATGGTTTACGCTTTATCTGAAACCACATTGGTGCGTATACCCTAACAATGAAAGTAGCTAATTCTTGTAAATTGCCTGAAGGATTCTCTGTGCTTGCATATAACCGCAGAGTCCTGTTTGCTGTGGTGAGCCACCTTGAATGTGATATATTGCCTGGACTCTTATGACTAAGACTCTTTGAGAATGTTCCACTTGATATAGCCTTGTGAATTTCAAGAAGGTATTTCTGGTCAGTACTTATGTCATCTACATCAACTTCACACATGTCCTCTTGAATTTCAATGGGTTTGAAGTTAACTATGGGAAGCTTTTCACAGTCTGAAAGTGCTCGGCCAATTTCTCCTGAAAATGCTCTTGGTCCAGTAGTGGTACCATCCAAGTGATGAAACAGATGGCACAATGGAAGTTCATTAAGGTGTAAAAGGCATATCAGCCACTGCAATGGCTTATTAAAGGCTTCTTCCAGTAATCTTATTGTGCCTCCAATACTACCAGTGTTAACCACTGTCGAATCACAGCCAACTGCAACGATGTTCCCTATATCAACATTCCTTTCTTTCAAGCAATTCACTAGCGCTGTGCAAATGTATTTAGCTTTGCCACTGGAAGGTGTCACATGTGCAAAGTACAGAGAGTGTGGTTCAGATAGTATGCTGATATGCTCTTCGCGTTTGGTTCTTTGGTGGTTAGAGCCATCACTCTCCTGGACTTGAATCATTGTTTTATCCTTTCTGCCATCAAAGTATAATCCCCGCATGGTTTTTGGCTCTCCTATCTGTTGTAGTTCCTTTCTCTGTTTTTGTCTTTCACGTCTTAGCTTACTTCTGTCTATAATATTCCCTTTGTCTTCGGGAGTAACAATTTTAAGATCTGCCAATACTGCAGAAGCAATAGCAGCCCTAGCTCTGTCCGACATTTTAAATCTATCACAAGTAATTGCTAATGAAGGCAGTGGCTCACGCATCTGTTGTTCTGATATTACATATTGAGTCGAGGTTGTATCTTCCTCATTATCTTCAGATATCTCTTCTAGTTGTTGAAGTTCACTTTTCTCTGTTTCGATTTGTAAGTTGGACGTATTGGTTATAGCAGCACTAGTTGTTTGTGAGGATTCCAGACGTGCTTTTTCCATTTCCTTTCGATGTTCTCTTGCTTGTAATCGTCTTGTGTGTGCTATGTCAATGCTTCCTATCACCATTATCCTGCTCTTTTGGAGGGACTTTCTTACTCTTTTCACATGAGCATCTCCTAAACTCCTTACATTTGCAGGTGCAGATGTCAAACAAAGTGCATTTTGAAGAGTTTTCAAATTCTTTAAGCTAATTTTTGTACTTAGGCTGATCCTTGCGTGACTTGTATGGCTTTAATAAGGACCTGTATTTATCATGGTACACTCGCATCATCTGTAAAACGCGTGTATGTGAAACTATTGGCAAAGAGGCCTTCCAAATATTTTCTACCTTTTTGGAAACTGCCTCTGCTATTTCAGAAAATGAAGGCTCCTTGTTATTCATCTGCTCCTTCACTAAATGTTTTGTGAACAGGTAATCTTTCATAATGCAGTTATAAGTTGGTAGTTGCATATCACTCATCTCACAAGGTACTTCAAATATGGCACACTTCATATGTTCTCTAGTGAAATGTTTATATTTAGTATTTGATGCCATAATATTTTTAAGAAAAATTCACAATCACAAAATATCCTGTAACATCAAAACATTATATAATTAATATATATAATATATTTTATAAGTATATATAATATATTATATAAATATATAAATATTATATAATAAACTAAAATTATATAATACATTATAACAAGCATTTTATAATAAAATCAATATTATCTCTATATAAATCACTTTAAAATAAAGTTTTTAATATTCCGATCATATTAAAAAACTCTCCGATCAACTGAGCGACTAGGCCTACTACCTAAGAAGACAAGTGTTAAACACTGTTCTAATGACTCACAGAAAGAAATTCCTTCACACCAAAACCCTCCCCCACAACCCTCCCCAAACCCTCCCCCACAACATTCAGTGTAGTCTCAACATGACTCAGTTACTCTAAATTGTGTTAACTTCAGCTCTCTTGTGGCAGCTGAAGATATTAAGCATATGAAAAGTCATTTTTACAAAACGAATTCCTATCATTTAAGAATCTTAATCAAACTATTAGATAATTCTAAGATAAAATTTTATAATAGTTTGACAAACCTAAAATAGAAGCATTTTTTTCCTTTTTACACAAAATTGTGTTAACTTTACCCCCTGGTGGCAGCTGAAAAGTTTAAACAAATGAACTCATATTTTGACAGGCATATTTCTTCCACTAAATGCAACTTTTAATCACTATTAGAACTTCATACTTCATACTTCTGCCTAAAATCCATAAAGCTGGAACACCTCTCCGTCCTATTTTAGCTTCGTATAACTTACCCACCTTCAATTGGCTAAATTTGTTGTCGTCTCCTGTCCCCCTTTGCGAAAAATGTTTACACTATAAATACTCGTTTGAATTCCAAAAAGAACTCCTGGGTAAAAACTTCGATTCAAAAAAGTTTTTTGTCAGTTTTGATGTAAAGTCACTTTTCACAAATGTACCTGTATCTGAAACTATTGCCATTATTTTAGATAGGGTTTTTAGCTCAGTTGATAATTTTCATGGTTTTTCATTGTCTCATTTGAAGGAACTTTTAGAATTGGTCTTCAAACAATGCTATTTCACTTTCAACAATAAGGTTTACCAACAAATTGATGGGGTAGGGATGGGATCACCAGTCGGACCGCTAGCAGCTGACTTTTTTATGACTCATTTAGAAAGTGTAATTTTTAGACAATCTCCCACTCATCTCAAGCCAATTTTCTATCGACGCTTCGTTGATGATTCGATAGCAGTCTTTGATAATGCGGTACAAGCGCAACAATTCTTTAACTTCCTAAATTCTTTGCACCCCAATATAACGTATACAATGGAAACTGAGCAAAATGGCTCCCTCCCTTCTTAGATCTTTTAATTTCGAAAAACGGTGATTCTATTACTACATCAGTTTATAGGAAACCCACTTTCACTGGTTTGGGCATGAATTTTTTTAGTTTTACTGATTTCAACTATAAGATGTCTTGTATTAAAACTCTCCTGTTCAGAGGATATAATTTGACCTCTAATTTTACCTTACTTAATGATGAATTTAATAATCTAAGATCATACTTTACTAATAATAGTTTTCCTGTTCAATATGTAGACAAACTAATTAGATCCTTCTTAAATAATGTTTATAGCCCTCAACTTCCATGTATTACAGTGCCGAAGGATATAAAATATTTCTTGGTACCTGAAATGGGTCCCTTGAATAAGGAATTTAAGCTTAAATTTACAAAATTGTTAAGGAAATTTTTTTATCATACTGATTTCCGCATCATATTTATTAATAAAACGTCTTTAGGTAGCTTTTTCTCAGCGAAGGATCGAACCCCTGACTCGTTGCGTAGCGGTGTTGTATATTTATTTACCTGCCCTAGGTGTCTCCTTGGGAATTACATCGGCAGCACTGTTCGCTCTCTCAGGGCTAGATTTTATTCGCATATGGGAATAAGTGGCCGAACAGGTAAAATTTTAAAAACTAAGGAAGCCTCCAGCATACGTGAACATAGCATCAAATGCAAAATTGATGTCACTTTAGACAATTTTAAAATTCTTGGTTGTAATACTTGTCCCAACTCACTAAGAATTTTAGAATCCCTTTTCATTAAAGCATTGTCCCCTAGTCTGAATGTTGACTCATCGTCCGTCCCTCTCAATCTGCTATGATCCCTCCTCCTTCCCCAATTCCTTATAATCCCTCCTTCCCCTATCTCCTCGCCATCTTTCATTCCCGTCTCCTCTGCTCAAATTAGTCGGCCTCGGATACTGCTGTGTAAGGTAGATAGCTCCATTGTTCCAGTGTACTATGGTAATTTTTCCAGTGTATTAATTTCACATTTACTACATGTATTTAAAAATAACTTCTTATTTTGATATGTAAATCTGTATAACTTAGAACTTAACCCTCTTTTCTCAGTCTTTTAAAATTTGTCTTTACGAATAGGTTATAGAAATTTCTGTTTGTTTTTCATTCAATATTGATTTTAATTTCACATTGTTATTAAACAGCCTGAAGATGAGCGTATTGCTCGAAACGTTGCGCAATAAAGAAGACTTTTCATGGCATTTACATTTCTCCTTGTCATTGGATTTCTACTAAATATTAAATTGAAGCTCTGTAGAAGCAACCCGCATAATTATATATATATATATATATATATATATATATATATATATATATATATATATATATATATATATATATATATATATACCGAATGGAAGGTCCAGGAAAGTAATTGTTATAAATTTGAGTGCAATGATATTCTCATTATTTGATTAATTTTACGTTTTAGTGTGCAATGTGTAATTATACTGCATATTATTACGAATTCAGCAAGAATAATTGTCGTAGAAACAATAACACATTTAAATATGCATATACCAAAGAATGAAATTTTCCTTAACTTCCATCAATGCATTTATTTGTAAAGAGTATTGACGAAAGAGATACCAGATTGAATACAAACACTGTAGGACTACATATCGAGGTATTTTACATTTTTAACAAAATTTTAAAATTTTGTACTTTCAACGCTG
This sequence comes from Bathynomus jamesi, assembly GCA_023014485.1. Taxonomy (NCBI): domain Eukaryota; kingdom Metazoa; phylum Arthropoda; class Malacostraca; order Isopoda; family Cirolanidae; genus Bathynomus; species Bathynomus jamesi. Next base: position 865,575 of record JAJOZX010000416.1, on the reverse strand, counting down.
CTCACGGATTGAAGAGAGGGAAGAAGTATTATACTGGTTTGTTGGAAGTGTATATTGGTAAATTTTTTGTTTTGTTTTAGTATATAGTTTAAATAATTTCTGTTACTTTACAGTAAAACCTCTCAACAACGGGTTTCCGGAAAACGGATTGTCTGTTTAATGGGACGGTTTTGTCCAGTTATCGATAAAGGTAAATAACGGGATTTCAAGACGTCTTCCGTTGAGTAAATTGTACCCAGTTAACCGCGCGTTTGCAGTGCTTTCATTTATTATTTTTGGGGGGGGTCTAAAAGCGATTATCACAGTGACGCCATCAGAAGTGATTTTCTTTTCATGGTGTTCCAAATACTATTATAACAGCTTCAAGCACCGCATTTCCCGGAGATGATGAAGAATTTTAGAGCTTTATTACGAATAATTAGACCAATTTATGTTAAACATTTATTACCAGAGATTTGCAACCGACAGAGCCGTGAAGTCCAAATTAATATAGTTTATATTTTAAGTGCCGTACGTGCTATTTTAAGGGCGACAGCGGGAAAAACCTCTGTTTAACGGTATCTTCTATTTAATGGAAAACCCCTGCACGCATTATCCCTTTAAATGGAGGTTTTACTGTATTATGCTTTTATTAGAACTAAGGTTTTCACATAAACTTCGCTATTTTTAATATCTTTACAACGGCGGTAGTAAACAGAAAACAATTTCTTTTTCAACTGCAGAAGCGATGTTGCCATATTTCACTAAAACTGTATTTTGTTGTATTTGAATTCTTATAATGGAAAGTATGATAATACCAATACAAAAGAGGATGAAGGCCTTTCCTAAAGAATACTTTTATAGCACTTCGAGTCCATATAAATAAAATGCATTGATTTTTTTGGAGAATTTTCAATTGTAAATTTGATAATAAGGAAGTTGAGGATATATGAAATGAAACTTGGCAATAAGGTTTATTAATTACCTATGGTTAATAATGAAAGAATGAAAGGAAAGGTGCGACCATATATTTAGCTATCCATTGTGAAGTCTAAAGAAAGTTTGCATTTTTATTATGCCTAAATAATCCATAAAATACACATACACACACACACACACACACACACACACCTTCATCAAGTATCAGTCGTAGTGGGAGCGTGAGGAATAGGTAAGGGAGCAATGTGTTTTACTGTTTGTGGAAAAATGCCTCTCCAGCAGGAAGAGTACCCAAGCATGAAAAAGGAAAGGAGGGGCATAACGGTATTTACAACGAATTATAAATTATTTTCAGTCTTCAGTATATTTCACATTAATTCTTCCTTCGGCGAACTTTTTTGCATAAATGCATATGAGCAGCTATTGTGAATTGTATTTCAACTCATTGATCCATCCAAAGGAAAAGATTTACCGATAATACAGGGTGTTCAAAAAGAAACGCAACCCACTGGAGAATGCATAAAAATATCTGTACAAATACTGTACTGTACAAATATCTTAGAATACATGACGTATATTTAGTTTTATTACAAATTTAGGATCTTTTAAACTATTTCTCCCAACATACTTTTTTCAACAATCACCACCCCAATGTTGATCTTTTCAACTATATCCCCCCCCAAAGTTTAAACTCTGCAAATTAATCAAAATAAGATAAGAAAACAATAACAACAAATTTATTATTTATTGCAAATATATAATAAATAGAGAACCATTATTTACATAGGATAAAATATTTTAATATGCTCACATAAGTTATTAAAAGCATTTCGATTAAATCAATCGCGCCACATAAATTCTTGCAGGTATCAGTGTAAGAAATCGCGCTTGCATCTCATCATTTCTTTAATGCGTTGTTTATGCTTGTGCCATTTCGAGCAGTCTTTATTTTGGCACTTCCAACACCAACGGTCCTTTGTTTTGGAATATTTTGTCCAGTTTAACGCAACACCACAGGTTTTGCAATTAAGTCTCTGTTTGAGTAAACCGTTGCGCTTGAGCCATTCGATTGCTGGCTCTGGTTCCTCTCCAATTAAAGGCAAAATATTTTGACGAAAATAATGTCTATCCATTAAAAACGGGAACTGTACTGGTGGAACTATCTAACTATGGCTGATCTTAGTTCCAGAACCTTTAATACAGTTGAACAAAATATTTTAGCGACAGTTGATTTGCAAATATAAGAAAGTTGACTGCAAAACCCTGTAATAGAATTTTTGGATTAGCCTTGGAATTTTGGATCAGGGCCCCCAGCCTTCTTTAGTTAGCCTTATAAGGCTAACTAACAAAAATATCACGACTTAACCTAACCAATCGTTAGGTCAACTGTACGCCCTTGACGATTGGTTAGGTTAGGTCGTTATATTTTCGTTAGTTCACCTTATAAAGCTAACTAAAAAAGGCTAGGCCCTGATCTTTAGGTGATCCGAATTTTTAAACCGGAAATATGATAGAATAGGATCACCTGAAGATCAGGGCCCCCAGCCTTCTTTAGTTAGCTTTATAAGGCTAACTAACGAAAATATAACGACCTAACTTAACCAATCGTCAAGGGCGTACAGTTGACCTAACGATTGGTTAGGTTAGGTCGTGATATTTCGTTAGTTAGCTTTATAAGGCTAACTAAAGAGGTGCTACTGTAGTATGCGGTCTACCGACGATTGGTTAGGTTTAGTCATGATATTTTCGTTAAAACTAACGAAAATATCATGACTAAACCTAACCAATCGTCAAGGGCGATTGACAATGGGATGTAAACAAGCAATTAGTAAACAAGATAAGAAGCTATAATTAAAAGGTAGACCGCCGAATCGTAGGTAGACCGCATACTACAGTAGCACCACTAAAGAAGTCTGGGGGCCTTCATCTTCAGGTGATCCATAGAATATAATAGAATTTTCAAGATATGTATCTTATATACATATCTTAAAAATTCTATTATGTAAATAAGATAAGTAAAACCTGTTCAATTATCTCCCCACTAATACTGACCTTTTAAACTATGTCCCCCCCCTCTGAAGCTATGGGGGGGAATAGTTTAAAAGATCCCAAATTTGGAAAAGAAGTTAAATAAGAATGACTAACTTTTAACTAGCTTTAATTTAGTTGTTTAACTAGTTTTTAACTAGTTTTCATACTTCAAACGATTCAGCCATATAGTTTGAAAGAGGCAAACTAATTGTTTTCGAAGACTTCAGAATGATCAATTTATCCACATCTTTCGTCTCTTTCTGTTTGGGAGCCTCTCTTCAAAGTTATTAAAAAGACCTTCTTATCGTTGTGTACATTAGTTTCAGCACATTCTCTTAAGATTCAACACCAACCTATTAGTGCCTTCAGAAAATAATTTTAAAGCTTCATCACGTAAATGGGCACCAGTGCTTAAGTTTTACTGATAAACTGTATTTTATCTCAATTCGTAATTTCGGATCACCTGAAGATCAGGGTCCCCAGCCTTCATTAGTTAGCCTTATAAGGTTAACTAACAAAAATATCACAACTTAACCTAACCAATCGTCAAGGGCGTACAGTTGACCTAACCATTGGTTAGGTTAATTCGTGATATTTTAGTTAGTTAGCTTTATAAGGTTAACTAGCGAAGGCTGGGGGCCCTGATCTTTAGGTGATCCGTAATTTTAAAACTTGGATCACCTAAATATCAGGGCCCCCCAATCTTCTTTAGTTAGGTTTATAAGGCTAACTATCAAAAATATCACGACTTAACCTAATCAATCGTCAAGAGCGTACAGTTGACCTAACCATTGGTTAAGTTGTGATATTTTCGTTAGTTAGCCTTATAAGGCTAACTAGAGAAGGTTGGGGGCCCTGATCTTCAGGTGATCCTAAAATGTTTTCTTCAAACAATAAGCAAGAATATCTGTATTTGGATATTTCTGTTATGGAAGTATTTCAGACCAAAAACCCGGGTAGGCCCTATATTAATTAAAATTGGCTAAGGAATAAAAAATTAGAATTTAATTATTTTAAGTCAAAATTCATCCAGAGACCAATTTACTAATTCTATCCAGGGACCAATTTAACAGTCTTGGAAATATATTTTCTTGAATTAATTTTCTTAATTAATTTTGGTAATTGAAATAACCTCTTTTACATTTTTTAATTAATGTAAAATAATATTACAGTTAAGAGTGTAGATAATCATAATTTTTTTATAATATTTATATACAAATACGCGGGTCTCTTTTCCTTCAATATTATACCCATTTCATTCCTTGACCAAAAATGAAAAATTGTCGAGTGAGAATCTCAAAGAGACAAAATTTTCAAATCGACTCATTCCCTTTCCCATTCCCACACTGAATGTTTGGTTATATGAACGTTTGGTTATATGAACGTTTATGACGTATATGAAACACTAACGCGACATCTCATAATGACCTTAGCTTTCTGAAATGAATAATAACTATTTTGAAATGTTTACAAAGCTATTTCAAAAATCTGAAAACGTTGCTGAAATATTTCAGATACATAAAGGGGTAGAAATTAAGTATTTCATTTGTAATTCTCTATTGTTTGCTCCTAGGCGCATGCGCATTGTGGTTAAAAATATTCTGAAATTGTGACACAGTCTATTCAAGTGTCTTTCGTTATGCATTTATTAATTTTGTTTACTCGGCTAGGCCTTGGCCAGTCAAGTCTTTCAAAATTAAGAACCAGCCTGTAACCCTGAACCCTAAGCATAGCCTTAGAACTAGGCCTCTTGAAATACGATAGGCCAACCCTAGGTTCAGTCTCGAAGTTAGACAGCTTATATACTTGAGAAAAGACTGCTAAATTAAAAAGAGTTCGAGCTAGTGCAACCGAAATGAATCCAGAACTGAAAAGCAAAATATATGAGGAAAAATTAGCTGAACTAGATAAGAATATGTACATTAGGGTTATGACTTTTTAATTTTTTGTCATAAATATTGTTTCCTGTATCATCAATCGATGAACTTTTGCTTGAAAACAATAAAAAAGGGCCTAATTCTTCAGAATTAAAAAAAAATGTCACCCCGAAAGCAAATATAGTATATTAGTATATTCGAGACAGCTGCATTGCACCATTCTAGATTGGTTACCTAGTATTTTCTTGAATATTCCGGAATATACCGAAAAGCACTAAATACTCTGGAAAATCACTGGAACAGAGACCCATCTGCAATAGCTATACCAAGGAGCAACCAATGTGCGGAACGTGCCATTAAGGTGATGCAAGAACTTTACGTAACTGTAAAAATAAAGACAACCTTAATCACAGGTTTATTTTAAGCAATAAGTAAAACAATTAAAACAATAATAGAGTAAATGTATAATATTGTATTTGTATAATTAATATGTATTGTATAGTATAATGTTGTATAATATAATATATGTTTATGTATATAATTGTGAAATAAACATGCAAATTTCTATTTATTATTTTATTAATTTTTTATTTTTTATTTTGGGGTGAAGTTTTTTCAAAATATATCGAAAAACTGTTATTTTCATTGTCAGGGGGCAAAAGTTCATCGATTTATGATACAGGAACATGAGGTTATAAAAATGTCAAAACCCTAATGTACATATTCATTTGAAAAGCGTTTACTTATAGGAGAATTAATTCCAGCATTTAAAACTGATAAGTGACTTTGATAATGTAAATTACAGGAAGTTATCTGATAGGGATACAGAGTCAATTACAAGAAGAAATGGATATAAATTGAAGGTCAAAAGTTATTAAGAGTAGTGCTGTGAAGCAATTCTTTTCATATAAACTTAAATTCCTTAAACTTTCATGCATTAGACGTTTCAGATTAGTCTTTACAATTGCTTAATTACTGTGACATGTCTAACAAAATGTTCAATTACTGTGAAATGTCTAACGAAATGTTAATTACTGTGAAATGTTTAATGTATTAAACATTTAAAAATCTACAAAAATTGGGACAATGAAACGTTTAACGAAACGTCTACGTCTATTTAAAGTGCACTACAGGCAGGCCCGGATCTAGAAGAATGGGGGCCCGTGGCTAATTATTTTTTTTGGGGCCCCCCTTGGCTACAATTTTTATTATATAAGGATTATAAGCTTTGTTTACGAGGAAAATTAAAGGTTTTCAGAACAAACATATTACTTTACTTTATTTATTTAGTTTTCAGAACAAACATATTACTTTACAAATATTTTACTTTATTTTACATGTTATATTTTCCTGAATTAATAATTTTATACACACCTAAAATTAAAATAAATAATGTAGAAAATTTGGGGGCCCCCCTCAAATGCGGGGCCCGTGGCTGCAGCCCACATAGCCCCCCCCTAGATCCGGGTCTGACTACAGGATATGCCACTTTTCATAGAAAATACTCCTCTGGCTCGCAATTTCGCCACCATCTTCTTTTTCACTCTTTCCCAAATCAGGAAACTCTTTTCCCAAATTTAGAATTTCTACTTCGACCATTCCTGCATTCGGACGTGGGTCGGTAATGTGAATGGTGTCAAGTGGGAAGTAATCTGTCCGTGCAGCGTTTAAAAACGCTGCACATTTAACGTTAATAAGAACACATAATATTGCACTTTTATACTACTTCGTTCCGATAGAGTTTAAAATATTTATCTATATACAGGGTGATCCAAAAAAGAAAAAAGGTGTTCCTAAATAATATTTATGTAACAAGTTATTTCTGGGAACACCTAATCTGGATCACCCTGTGTTTCTTTTTTATATAATATACAGTTTTATATATATTTTATGGCATTTACTTATTGTACGGTATCTTTATTATCGCTATATATTTATATCGTTTAGTAATAATTATCTCGAAAATTTGACCAAGTTTGAACCAAAATATTATTATTATAACGTACCGCGTTATTCATTGCCGCCCACAATTTTCGGACCTTTATGAAATCAGATATCGAATATCTATGCTGAAAGTGGAAATATATCGAATCCCCTAAAAATTTGTCTGATTAAAAAATTTTGAACTTGTCAAACTTGTTAGATAGGTATAGATAGGGAGGAGTAGACACATTTCTGAATGTATTCAAAACTTGTCAAATTTATACTGTACATTTGCATTTTGGTCAATTTTGTGTAGAGAGGGAGACATTTTGAAAAAAAAAACTCTCCAAAATCTGATATGTTTTAGTGTGCCGAAATTAAATTTAGAAATATACGCTTACGAACAGGGACTCCGTTATGTATGCGAAGGGCCCCCGCGAGATCTCATGCGGAGGCCCCCTCTCTTTGAGCTGGCCAATCAAACGCAGACATCAATTTTGAGTAACAATATTTGTTTTGTAACAAAAATTAACAACATAATAGCGACAAATAAATATGGCCTCATTGGAGTAGATGAGTTTCTCTCCATCGTCCTGCGGGAGATGTTGGCGTTCCGTCGCTGGCATATATCGCCATGTTTCCTTGTGAGACTAGTAGCCCCTTTAATCGGGTCCCCAATCCAACAAGGAGCGCTCGTTCTCATTTAGAGAAGCCTGGCTGAAAACGACTGACTGAGCCCGGTGATCTTTTTTTCCCATTTCTTTTCTTCGCTCTCTATTCCCCTACTTCTTCTATTTTTTCACTCCTGTTCTTCGTTTTTATCGATTCTTATGTAACTCCCCTCTTTGTATATTATTTTATTGTGATACCAGAATAAATGTTCAGTTTTAGCTGAAGGATAATTCATCCATTAATGAGTATCGTTGCATACAAATATAGTAAACCATTATTAGATAAGGGTATAGGTTAATACATGAGTCACTGCTTCTAACTTAAATTATATAATTATTTATATAAACGTAATTATTTATAAACGTAATTATTTATAAACGTAATTATTTATATAAACGTAATTATTTAGAAACGTAATTATTTATATAAACGTAATTATTTATATAAACGTAAGTGAAGGTAAAAAAAATAATATATACAGAATTTTACTAAATGACATAAGGAAACTGCAAATATGCTGCTTTGTGAATCTCAACAATACATAATTCTGTCACGGGACAAAGGAATTTCATAAAACATGCCCAGTTGAGGATTTTGCTTGGATAGGATTTAGTATGTCATTTCATATATATGTCCAGCTGGACACGATCTTAT
>JAJOZX010000416.1:840000-855000 GCA_023014485.1 Bathynomus jamesi | reverse complement strand
ATATATATATTTTCTCACCTTGGTGACAGATCGAGCATGTAGGTGCTGTAGAAATAAAGTTGAAGAAATTTTTTAAACAAGAATTTTAACATAAATATCATTTCAGAATAGGAGGATTCAAGATATTTTAAATATTTTAAAAGATTGATTTTGGGGGCATTCTACATTAGGTATCTTTCAACCCGATGTAAACTTGATGAGAGATTGAGCAGGTAGGCGCTGGGGAAATAAATTCGAAGAAATGTTTTAAACAAGGAATTTCACCACAGATATCGTTTGACAGAAGTAGGGTTCAAGATACGGAGCAGAAATTCTTATAAATTTCACTTGCGGCAAAAATAATTTAAAAGATTGATGTTTGGCCGATTTTAAATTAGGTATCTTCTACGCCGCTGTAGCATTAAAATAGAGACGAAGAACATCCCTGTCCTGGAGGAGTTCCACAGAGTTTACGTTTATCTACAGTAGGTATTGAAAGAGTAGGAGATCGGAGTAGAAATCTTCATCATTTTCGCTTCCAGCAAATATAATTTCAAAGGTATATTTTTGGGGAAATTCCGCATTACTTACCTATTAACTGGCTGTAACATTAAAGACAGATCGAGAGGGTTTGGGTGAGCGAAGAGAGTCTCCTCTTGTTATTAATATTATTATTATTGTTTCTTCTTATCTGTTCATTCGTTTGTTTTTTCGTCTCGACTCGTTACGGTAATTTACCTCCTTGTTAACATCATTTCCTCTTCAGAGAATAATATTTAAGTGCCTCGTTCTGTTCATACATGTATTTATTTTCTTCGAGCTTTGTTTTAAGATACAAAATACATCTGCATTTTCAATACTGCTTTTATCTGATGTAAATTCAACAGCGCCACATTATTAACTCTCAAAACACTTACTAAAAATGTCACTTTTTTATTTTATCAATATTCACTGTATTATGTCAATAAATAAAGGGCTGCAGTGTGCAAGTAGAATATCCTATATCAGCAGCGACTAAATACCATACACTGAGATGAAAATGTCCCTTCATAAAATGTACGTGCATTATACTATAGATTAAATTTTTGTTACCACCGCTTTCGTGCTCACAGTAGGACCGGAAGGGTTGCAAACGTTTTAAAACCAACTGTGGTTGGCTAGTACCAACCAATCAGGGCTCTTCTTGTTGTTTGTAATTGTCTGTTTTCATATATTAAATTTATGAGTAATATTACACTTGGAAATTTACCTAAACTGATTGCTTAAATAATAAACTCATTAATAATGATTTACTTATTAATATTATTAATAATGATTTACTTATTAATATTATTAATAACGATTTACTTATTAATATTATTAATAATGATTTACTTATTAATATTATTAATAATGATTTACTTATTAATATTATTAATAATGATTTACTTATTAATATTATTAATAATGATTTACTTATTAATATTATTAATAATGATTTAATTAACGTTTACAAGACGTTCACCGCAAGACAATTAGTAAGGGGATCTGTGTCACTAGAAAGGGTTCATAAGTCTCTTGATGATGTTACGTAAACGTCGTACTTTGCAAGGATACAATGTGTCTTTGTACAACTATAAACTGGAAAGAGAGAAGTTAATGTATCTACGACTTTTCCATAGTTTTTGATTTGATAATAAAGTCAATAAATAATAAAAAAATTATTGAATCAATACATCTAGAATCGTATTGCCTTCCCCTTTGCATTATGTAAGGCTGACATACGTTTTGGCATTCCATTGATGAGATTTGCCTTTTGTTCTTGAGAACAATCCTGGTGATGTCTATTTACCTCTGTCAACCCTCTGTAGATTTTTCCTATTTATGCGCCAAAATTTACGTTATTAAAGAAAACTTGCAAATACAACAAAGACAAAGGTGCCATATTTTTTTTATAGTCAATATGTGTCATTAAGGATATTAAGGACCACTTTTATTATCTGGACTGGATGATACAAAATAATGAAGAAGTTATTTCCGCTCTTCTTAGTTGCCAAAGAAATATCGATTCACACTCATTCATACATTCTCTCCAGCACCTACCAAATAATGTCTAGCCATCAGCACCCTTCGTCGTATTAGGTGAATCGCATACATCATAATGTGTATATGTCAATGAACTAAATTATAAACTTTCTTACCTCAATTCGAACCACTAGAGTAGTCCTGGTCCTCTACGTGTTCAACGGACACAGCGTACTATTATTATCGATGAGCTACAAAAGTGTTTCCAGCTGAGTTAGATTTTCAATTTATGTTTAATATTCGTCATTCGTCAGGCGAAACTTTCATTGGTGTTTTTTAAGCTTTTAAATATATTATTTTTTTTATGTGTAAAAAGGATTTTAAAAGTGCAAATAAATATGAAAAATATAGTGTAAAATTAACATCTATTTTTTTAAAGCATCCAATTTTGCTTTACTTTTTATTAGAATTTTTACGTGAAAGTACTTTTATGCACCGTCTGAAGAATTCTATCAATAGAAATAACAACATAATTATTATTATTATTATTATTATTATTATTATTATTGTTGATGCAGTGCATACAAATAAATTTCAAAATTCCTTGCTGCAGACTGATGTCTACAACTGGTACAAATGAAAAGTTTATAGATACAAGAAGAATATAGCTAGCCAGGGGGGGACGTTAGGCAGGAAACAGGGAGTGCTGGAACTCCCGTTTCTCTTGTCACTGTCCTCTTTAGCTGATCTTTTTCCGTGTCTCGTCTACCCTGTGAGTAGTCCAGCATGCTCTCAAACACACACTTCTCCCTCTATTCTTCATTATACATACTGTACATGCATTTTACACACTACACCATCTTTTAAAAATGTATAAAAAAATGGCATTATGAGCCTCGAAGACCTTGATTTCGGCTCCCTCCTTCTTACATAGTTGGGGTGGGCATTTATACAGGCGCTCGCCCTGGCCCCTCCCACCTGCATAAAAAGAAGATGCACGCTTTTCTGACGTTAATAAATTATCATCACTGTTCCTGCGATGAAAAATAAAAACCAATTCCATCGAAGTTCAAAAGCAAAGAGAAAAATCGGTATAGTCCTTTCAAGTTTACTGTCTACATATGATACATTTAGAAAAATTAGATGTTAATGACTTTCCGTAAGAGTTTTCTAAATTTACAGGTAATCCAATTAGAAAAATTAGATGTTAATGACTTTCCGTAAGAGTTTTCTAAATTTACAGGTAATCCAAAGAAAGGGAATCCTTTCGAATCTTTTTAATACCTAATAACTTCCCTGCAGTCCCCACTTACACCTCACCAACGTAATCTAGTATGTAATGAATGATTCGACTCTAAACTTTAAAGTAATAATTCAGATGTTTACCCCAAATTTCTGCTTTGTTCTTACGATGGTAGCGTTTCCCCTCTACCAATTTTTACATTCGCAACAAACTTTAATAATGAAAATTGAATTTATAATTGATTTCGTGAACTCATTGCAGAAATGGTATCCATTATTTTATGAAACGTTTTTAGAGAATCTCTTAATTACAGTATATAAGTTTACCGGTTTCAGTTTCTATATTTAATGGAAATTCTATTTCCATTTATTGCTTATTTAAATAATTGCGGCTTTTATTTTCTGTTTCAGCGAGAATATTAATATATTCACGTATATATATAAATATTACATTTAAGAAATATCAAGTTTCATAATAATTATTAAACATATTTCATTTCTTTTAGTAAAAATTTTAGTGTAATAAAAGTATACCCAAATTCAATATCTGAACTTGATTTATTTCATTATTTAAATTTCTACTGTCCTAGGATTAAAGTTCCTACTTCCTTCCTACTTGAAGATATAAAAAAAAATGGCCGGCATTTAAAAATTTGGTTACATCGTAAAAACCGGATTTAGAATTTACGTGGCAAAACCATATAAACACGCGTAAAGTTAAAACACAAAAATGTATATTACTCTAAAACACAATAAATTAGAAGCATCAGTCTCCTAAACAACATCAAATAAACCGTTATTGCTCTGTATGCGCATGCTCCTTGTCATGTTTCTCAGTTGAAATTCGTAGGGTAAAGGAAAAGTCGTGGAAAAAGTGACTCCTGAACAATTTGTTTAAAGCAAATTGATTACGATTTATAATTAATTATTTAATATTACACTTTTTAGACGTTTTACATATAAAAAAATTTGATAGATAGCCATGAAATGATAAACAAATATTTAAATTGGTTTCGAGTTTCTTAAATTTATAATTAATTCCAATAATAATAATAATAATAATAATAATAATAATAATAAAATAATAATAATAATTTTTAGTGTGATTGTTTAGCTATAAGGTCATATGAGGAAGAAGACCTTATAACTTATAAAGCACTTTTTCTGATTTTCCCCTTTATATTCCTATTCTAGAAGTGTCAAAACGGAGTGTCAGAACGTGTATATATAAACAGAAGTAAAATATTTAAATTTAAAGGTATTATTTTCATCCTTTCTTTAAACATATTTAGATTTTTGACAGTCTGAGAAAAAGCGGAGTCAGACCATCGTATAATATAATTACCAAGTCTTATTTCAATTATGAGCTGCCATACTAAAATGATTATATTATAATTTACAACTTATGCTCATTATGTACAATTACCATACTCTACACAACTTTTTATCTATCGAAAAGTAATGAAAAGCTATATTGTTCTAGTTTCTTTTAATCCGTATGTTATTATAACTGAAAGAAGCACAATATGTGACAAATTCTAGCACTGATCCGAAATTACCAGTCATTCCAAGCGCGCCTCCATTCACCACGATCTCATAATTAACACAGTTGAATGAGATTTGCAATTTGTAAAGCTTACAGGGAGGGCGCTGCGACTCAATTTTAGTATAAATGTTTATGAATGAAATAAGATTTTATGAGAAGACTTGGTAATTATATTAGACTATCGTCAGACAGACGGTTGGAAAAGTGTTTAGAAATGAAACTTCGTTTTACATTGATAAATGCCTATTCAACATGGCTTCCGTGTAGGAGTCAGAGAAGGGGTTATACTTTAAATACTATTTTCATAGTATATATACTATATGTATAATTTCGAAATTGTAAATTATAAACTACCAGACTTCATTCATTATATACGGAAGAGCCTTTCAAAAATTAGTTGAATTTATTCATAAAAATATACTATAGACATTTCGTCGACGCTCGACTAACCTAACTTAACCTTACTCTAACCCCAAACAAACTGGTAAAAAAAAAAAATTATCACGTCGACGACATATCGTTGCTCAAACATCAAATTTGCTACTGACTCCAACTAGAAGAATGCAACTGCTCAAATGTTACTTTGTCGTATAAAGACTTTTTTAAACTTTGGGATTATATTGAAAATGTTTATAAGATTTTAATACATATTTTCATTTTTATCCGTAATATAACGTAACAACTAAATGGTTACCCACAAAAATAAATTAGATATAATAAAATAAATAAATAATTACGGGTCCTTTTTAGCGAACAACAAGTAATAGTTGTTTTGTTTCATGGGGTTATTTGTTATTATTTGTTAATCTCCTTTGCAACATCTAAGGTCATTTGACGGAGGGGACCTACAGCTTTACGCGGGATCCGAATCACGGGTCGCTACATAATTTGGGCGCAGGGGACGGTCCCCTCTCCAACTACTACTCAGACTCAATGTCGCTTAACTTCGCTGACCGACGAGAAGCGGTGTTACGATACTAGCCACAATGTAAGCTTTTACAAGTAACAGTTCTGGAAGAATCGTCACTTGAGTAAGATCGTAAGATCGTAAATCGCAAGATCGCTTTTTCTTTTACACAGAGCACTTACATAAATCATAGAAAATATGAAAATATAACAAGGCTATATATTATATATATCTATATATATATATATATATATATATATATATATATATATATGCGAGTAACTAGGCTGCTTTGTACAAATTATATTTTCACTTCAACGATAAAATTTTAACAAGGAATATATATATATATATATATTAATATTGTAATATTGCGAGTAATCGACGTTGCATGAAATGGTGGCAAAGGATATAGCCTTTTTAATGAAAACTGGCAGTTTCATTTAATTGATGTGTGTATATATATATAATATATATATATATATAATATATATATATATATATATATAGAGAGAGAGAGAGAGAGAGAGAGAGAGAGAGAGAGTGGTGTGTGTGTGTGGGTGTGTGGGTGTGTGTGTGTCATACATAAGTGAAGAGACATAATTGTTGAGACCCTAAATCTCAGTAGCGGAAAATTGTAAAACTGAATGTATCTATAATATCAGATGCAATATTTACTTTACACTTTATATGATACCAACATTCGTGCACATTCCCTGATGCGGTGGTTCATGAACATTTTGTTGATGTAATCTAGCACCCGCAGACTACTTTTATGGAGTGCGGCAAAAGATAGTTTATGCGGAGAAACCAAGTCAGACATTCGAGAGAACTGAAAAGAACAAAAAAAAAAAAAATCACCTTGGTTACACTCGAATTACTGTTACGCGTAACTTTGATATACAAATTCCACAATTTTTTTTCCAGTAACTCTGACGTAACTTACGCGTAAGTTTACGAAACGTAACTTTTCTCCGTCACGCTACTGTAATTCTTCTTGTCAGTAATTTTCGTGTAACTTTTACATTTGTACAACTTTCTGGTAACAAATATGTACTTCAGAATTCACAATGTCTTCAAAGGAAACTGAAGAATATAAAGCGGTAAATAACAAATTAAATAATTATACTTGACATAACCAATAATATAATTATTAAAATAAATAAAAATAATAAATGAAAAAAATATGTAAAAACGAAAGAAAATTATAGGACCCAAGAATAAATCTCATATATATATATACAGGGGTTAGACAAAATAATATGAACACCTTGATAAATGGCGGTTTTTATTCTTAATATGGAGTTGGTCCTCCTTTAGCGGCAATAACAGCTGCAATGCGTCGGGGAATTGATTCATACACTTTTGGACAGTGGCTAGAGGAATCCTGAGCCATTCTTCGAGCAAACCCTGCTCCAGTTCCTCCAAAGACGCCGGTGGTGGGAATCGGCTTCTGACCTGCTGCTCCAACTGACACCACAGATGCTCGATAATGTTAAGATCCGGGGATTGTGGAGGCCAATCCAAGCGTTCTACTTCACTAACATGCTCTTCAAACCAGTTTTTAACGACCCCAGCGGTGTGGATTGGTGCATTATCATCCTGGAAGACGGCGCCGCCATTGGGAAACATCGTTTGGACCATGGGATGGACCTGGTCAGCCAATATTGACAGATAGACCTGGGTGTTAACCCTACCATGCAGTACTACAGCTGGGCCAAGAGTATTCCACGATATTGCTGCCCAAACCATCACAGATCCGCCTCCATGCTTAATGGTTGGGGTCAGGCAGTCGGGGTCATAAGCATCTTTAGGCTGTCTCCAGACGTAAACTCGACCGGAACATGAAATAGCGTAAAGGAGGATCGTCAGAGTAGACTACATTCTTCCACCGGTCCAGTGACCAATTCTTATGGTCATTACACACATTTTCTGCGCCGCTCAATGTTGATGTGCGAAAGGAAGGTTTGGCAATTGCAGCCCTCCCATGGTATCCAGCTCCATGGAGCTCGCGACGTACAGTTCTGGTCGATACCGGGCTTGCAAGATGCTGGTTAAGCTCTGCAGTCATTTTTGGTGCTGTGGTCGTACGGTTCTTTGTCACAATGCGCTTTAGCACCCGGCGGTCTCGATCGCACAGCTTCTTCTTGCGTCCACTATTGCATTTGTTGGTGCTTGTCTTTCCATGGTTTTGGTATGCAGACATGACCATAGAGACAGTTCCTCTGGATACATTGAACATCTGAGCGGTTTTTGTCACCGATGCACCAGCCATCCGCGCTCCGACAATTTGCCCTCTTTGGAAGTCTGACAGGTCTTTCATAACTGCTAATTCATAATTCACTCAGATCTGTAAAAACAACGTGAGGGTTATAACATGACGTATACACTCTGTTACGCATTTAAATAGGTTTGCCAGTCATTTGACCGTTTACTTTGTGTCTGAGCAGTGCGTAAAGATAACCGGTGAAATCGGAGGGTGTTCATATTATTTTGTCTAACCCCTGTATATATATAGTATATGTTGCCCCCAAAAGTCTGTATAACCCATTGGGAAATACACTGAAACTCGTAACCCGATGAAAAATACACTTATTCAAGGAGCCATAGGCGTAGGGAGGGGTGGGTGGGGGCCATGAGGCCATGGCTCCTCCCCCCCATTTTGCATACAGGGATTAGATGGTAATAGCGGCTGAAATGGGACGCATAATTTCATACTGTTTAGCCATAATGTTTTAACCTCGTGGACCAAGATTTGTTTGCGACCTTTATCGTATAATATAATATGTACTATATTAATTTCCCAGTTTGACGATAAATCCATAGTCGTTGTGTCCCATGTGGAGTCAGTATAGAGGAGGTAGGTTTTGTACGTTCATTATGATATGGCTCTCGATCATGATGCGGTAATCGACGAATTCTCTCGAGCCAGTAGACAACTTCAATTGCGTAATTAAAGTACTTGAGGACCCCTTATATGGCGTATAGTCTATATACATTATATTTATACAGTATCAATATACGTATCCAAAATATACGATGTTATACGTGCTTACGTAAGTTGTGTTGTATTGAAAAGTTATTATTCCCAGTAATAATTCCTTTATTGCTTCAGAATTATTTAGTATTAGAATATATACATACAGTATGTATATTCATTATTCATTTACTATTTTGTTATTTTATGTTTTACATATTAATGTTTTGTTTATTTCCTGGGTTGTGTGTTGGCGGCCGTAATGGGCCCTTGTGGTCCCTTACCGCCTGTGTTTTTATGTTCTTATTACCAAATAAAGTAAGAAGCTTGATATTTTATTCGATATTCTTCAATTATTGATATTATTTGCACAGAGTATCAAATTCTTAATTGTACGTTGAAAAAAATACTTGATTCAACTCCTCTTTAACAGAATGAACTTAAGATTTTCAATCTTCAGTTTAGCAACAAGAGTGGCTCCCTCCCCTTCGTATATTTCTGGCTACGCCACTGCATGGAACCATATTCATAAATGTTCAAATTGTTCCCATTCGGTTCAAAATTTATTGATGTTTGCGGCGTAATGTTATGTAATTAAGTAATGAGTAGAGACTTTTTGACACTGTATAAACACCTTAAAATACGTAGTATTGAAAATTAAAACGCACGTCCAAACACATTCTTTTCCACTTTTTGAACACTTCTCAGCTACCTATGCTTTACCTGGGATTTAATTCTGAACAGTTCTAGAGATTTAGTAACTTAGCTATAATACTGGATTGTGACCTACATATGGCTGAAAGAAAATGAGAAACTAAAATAACAATTCCTTTTGAAACGAGAAATATGTTTTATGAACTCACCTTCACAAGTATCGTAAAGAACTTGCATTACTAAATCTAACAATAACGCGTGACACATTTTCAAACTTAAGTTAATGGAACTCTGAACATGCTTAGGTATATTAATTTAGACTCAAATTTTTAAGTAACTAGGTTTCAGTATGTACAGTATTTACCAATTTATACTCGTACTTAATCTTTCGACTCAGTTACACTATTTGGATCACCTGAAGATCAGGGCCCCCAGCCTTCTTTAGTAGCTTTATAAGCTAACTAACGAAAATATCACGACCTAACCTAACCAATCGTCAAGAGCGTACAGTTGACCTAACGAGTGGTTTGGTTAGGTCGTTATATTTTCGTTAGTTAGCTTTATAAGGCCAACTAAAGAAGGCTGGGGATCTTCAGGTGATCCACACTTTTGGGCATATTTCCATTCATAAAAAAAGATTTTTTCATTTATCAAAAAATCATACCATAAAATGAATATTAAAATTTTTTGATACATTCCTTTTAATCACTTTCAACATGTTTATATTTACATTTTATTGTAGACCCTAACCATAAAATGTGTTTACGGTTAATTTATTTTAATTAGAACCTCAATTTTATAATATGGTGCGTGCTAAGCATTTGCAAGTTTGGTACTTTATAGGTTATATTTAGCTGGAAAAATCATATGTTTTGATGTTCAAAAAGTTGCGCCTACGTTACGCAATTAAGAGTAATAAAAAAAGTTAGAATATTGTTAGCAGAACAATAAGTAGGGTGAGGTTTACTTTTTAACAAAAAGTTACGGAGCGAAATAAAAGAAAAGAGCCTCACTTTTGTTAAAGCTTAAAAAAATTACAGTAATGTTACATATTGATTTCAGTATTGAATAACACGTTAAAATATGTGACTGGTGTGTAACTTATAATTAAAATATGATAGGAGAATAGGAGTGTATGCGAGTCAGAACTTATCACAAAAAAGTGTGCCAGTCTCTCTGTATAGTGGCTCATTTGCTGGAGCGTTGAAATAAAAAAACTGTGCACAACTCCATTACAGTACTTTATTCACTGTGCTCATTTCAGATGAAATGAAAGCAATTACTGACTGATCATTAAAATTAACATTATACCAGTATATTAATTCCTTAGATTGTGAGAAATGAACATTTGAGTTCGTTCGCTGAAATATGAATCTCTCTCTCTCTCTCTCTCTCTCTCTCTCTCTCTCTCTCTCTCTCTTCAAAAAGAAAAAGAAAAATAGTATTTCCAAGGTCTAACCATTGCGGTGAACAATTGTATAATTCTGAAATCTCTTGGTCAATATAAAATTTTATTTTTCTTGCGTTTTCTTGCATAATTTATTTCATGACGCATTAAAATGAGGATTCCATATATATATATATATATATATATATATATATATATATATATATATATATATGCAGGAAGGAAGGCCAAGAGCAAATGCCCTTAAAAACGCCCCAATCCATGGAGGAAGAAAAGAGCCAAATTCAAACTTCACGGTTATCGAGATGCCTAGACACTCTGCGTTTGAAAACTGGAAGTCAATAGAGAGGGGGGGGGAAAAGTGAATTGAGGAATATTGTTCCAGAGTTGACCGGTTGAGTAGATGAAAGATTGAAAATACCGATTAAACCTTACGTTACAGAGTTGGATAGAAAAGGAATGGAATGTATCGAAAATCTGGTACTGTGTGCTCTCCTTAAAGGAAGAGGCATGCAGTTAGAGAGTTCAGAGCGCAGTGATTGTTATAATAGCGATAGTAAAGAGAGAGTGAAGCCTTACGGCGAAGAGAGAGGAATTGAAGACAGTCAGTAAGTGGCGGGGAATTGATGAGACGAAAAGCCTTTGATTTTATCCGGTCAATAAAGCTGTGTGGGTTGAGCCACCCCACACGTGAGAAGCGTACTCCATACAGGGGTCGGACAAGACCCCTGTAGAGAGACAGCAACTGAGTGGGAGTGAAGAAACTGCGGAACCGGTGCAACACACCTAACTTCTTAGAAGCTGTTTTGGAAAGAGAGTGTATGTGATTTTTTCCAGGAAAGATCAGGATAAAAGGAAACACCAAGAATGTTAAGAGAAGAGGAAGGATTGAGTTGTGTATGTTTTGTTGAAGATAAGGGGATAGTCGTGTGGAAGATTGATTGTGACGAGTAGACAGATGAAGGAACTGAATTTTTGAGGCACTGAAAACCACAAGGTTTTCTCTGCCCCAATCAGATATAGTAGAAAGATTAGAGGTCAAGTGCACCATAGCCGTCCTAAGCGAATCATGGAGTGACTGTTGAGAGGGACGACGCTTTGTGAGCGGGTGGAAAATGAAGAGTGGAATCATCGGCATAGGAGTGGATAGAACAGGAAGTGCGACTTAACAGATCATTGATAAATAAAAGGAAAAGAGTGGGTGACAGGACAGAACCCTGAGGAACACCACTGTTTTCTTTAGGACAACAACAGTGGCCATCTGCAATCGCAGTCATAAATCGGCCAGGAAGGAAGTTAGAGAGGAAGGCACAGATAGAAGGATAGAAACCGAAGGAGGGCAGTTTGGAAAGTAAGGACTTGTGCCAGACTCTATCAAAAGCTTTTGATATGTTTAGCACAATAGCAAAGATTTCACCGAAATCCCGAAAGAGGATGACCAAGAGTCAGAGAGACTTGCAAGACGATCGCCAGTTGAGCGTCCCTTGCGGAACTCATACTGACGATCTGAAGGAACATTTGAAAAGAGAGATATTTAAGAATCTTCCTATTAAGAATAGATTCCAAAATTTAGAAAGGCAAGACATCAAAGCGGTTGGACGGTAGTTGTAGGATTGAGAGCAGTCACCCTTCTTTGGGACAGGTTGAATGAAAGTGACCTTCCAGCAGGAAGGAAAAGTACCAAATGAAATATATACATATTGTGAGTCACGTAATAAACACGTATTCAGTGAAACTAAAACAAAAACATTTGTTAGAGAGCATTCTAAGATTCAGAGTACAAGTTTCGATACTTCCCTTATCATCTATCATCTGGACAATGATAAAGTTTAAAACAAACGAAATACTAAAGCAGTTTGGGTTCAGATAATTGGTTCTTCACTTGTTATGACCTTCACAATCACCGGATTAAATCTATACTTTCCTCTTGATAGGTTGGTTGAAGTTTGGAAGGGTGTCAATTAGAGCAGTCTCCACTGTAATTATCTGACCACAGTAATTATCCGAGTTAAAACCTATTCTATTTTATTTTCATTCCAATTATTTGAATGATTATTATTGCGTTTAGAAAGTGCAGTGGATTCGTTAGCAAGCCTAGTATAGCTCAGCAAGAACTAAGAAGTTCAGTAAACGTTTTGTAAAATGGCAATAAAACGTTTATGACACTTATTCAACGTACCATTTCTGGGTACATATTTCTTACTAAACTGTTTTGTAATAAAGCGCTTTTCGTTTTACTTATATATGTGTGTAGGACGTTAGGGAGGAGAGAAGGAGTGCTAGAACTCCCGTTTCTCCTGTCACTGTTCTTCTTAGCTGATCTTTTTCCGTGTCTCATCTACCTTGTGAGCAGTCCAGCTTGCTCTCAAACACACACTGCACATTCTCTTCAAAATAAAAAAAAGTGGTATTTTTAACAGCCTCGGAGACCTTGATTCCAAATCTCCTTTTCCTTTTATGGGGGCATTTTTGTGGGCATTCGTCCTTGACCCATCCTTCCTGCATAAAGCATAAGATATACAGTATATATATATATATATATATATATATATATATATTATATAGAGAGAGAGAGAGAGAGAGAGAGAGAGAATATACAATAAATGACAAACTTTTGGAGCATATGCAAATTTCACCCTTCCTTTGGCCAAATCCTGCATTGACCGCCTTTATTTAATTGGCACGACTAATTTCCTGAGTTAAAGGACTTGTCACCACTGATCGTAAGTGATTAGTTAGTTACAAAATACAGTCGTTTAAAAGGGCTTGAAATTGTTTTGCAACAGATGTATGTCTTCATTATGACTTTTGAATGTCTTTATATAAAGTGATTAAAAGCGTCCATTAATTAAAATGTCTTTTTCGATGATGCCATGACCTTTAATATCGACAAAAGACTCGCTTAGCTGTTCGTGTTCTTTGACTAATGGCATAAAACGCGCATGACTTTTCTCTCCAACTTTTTACAGTTTTGATATTGTGTTTTGCTGTAAATCTTCTGCAAAATTTTTTAACAATAACAAAAACTGTTTTTTTTTTTAACTACAAAGTATGTTAAAATTGTTACAATGAAAATGAATGTTTTCTTAAAAAAAAAAAACAAGGCGGTATTTTGAAAACTGTTCATAAGATTTCGTTTTGCGATTGCGTCATATTATATTCAACTCCTTGTACTATGACGTTGTTCCAAGATAAAATCCTCTGACTAAAACAAGAAAATATCTTAAAATATAACTATGATATACTTTAAAACAAAAAGACACATTTGTTTCAATGGAATATTCCTAATACACTTCATTTAAAAGCAACACATCCTATTTCTAGGGATTATTTGCATAATTTGTTTTGAGAAATGTAATTTCTAATATTATTAATATATAATTATATTTTATTAATATATAATTATTTTTTAAGCGAGAAGTTCCCTATTGAAACTTTAACTTTATAATCTTTGATATTTCAGAAGACAATTTACTTTGGTCAAGAGGAAGTCGACATATCATTCCACCGTCGACTTCCGCAAACCCGACACTGCCGCCGGTGTTCGATCCGAATACCACCACCAATGTGACGGTCACCGCTTCAAAGACTGCTCTCCTGTCCTGCATTGTTCACAATTTGGGGAACAATTCGGTAAGATGTCCTAAAAACAAAAGATATTTGACTCTTTATATAAATAATATATATTAAATGTACAAGTTTTTTATAATATGATATATTATTATATAATATATAATTTTCTATAATATAATATATTATACAATATATATTTTCTATAATATCCAGTATATTTAATGTAGAAGTTTTTCTGAATCATCCTAAATCGAGTATATTTCACCCTTTTAGACTATATGGAAACAGTTTCCAAAGAAATTAACGATTCTCTTCATTAGGTGTCTTGGATTCGCCACAAGGACCTTCATATCCTTTCGGTTGGAAAAGCGACGTACACGAATGACGACAGATTCAGAGTGGTTCCGAGGGAGTCGAATGGCGACTGGACGCTCAGGATTCAGTATGCGAATGAAAGGGACTCGGGACAGTACGACTGTCAAGTATCCTCGAGGCCTCCCATCGGAAGGACAGTTCACTTGACAGTAGTTGGTAAGAACTATAAACTTGCGAGTATAACTGTAATTGGTAAAAATAGCACGCTACATCATTGCATAGATGTTTAACGACAGAAACTTTGAAATTATCTCGTAAGGCACTCGGCTTCGAAAAACTTTTCAGGGACTGTATTTCGAAATAGCTTAAATTAATGTCAATAAAATTTAATTTAG